>ML830901.1:0-13939 GCA_009831015.1 Picea engelmannii | reverse complement strand
AATATACATTCTTTCGAAGCCATGCTTCATGCATTCTCTCAAAATATCCTTTGTTGGTTGCATTCCATACTTTGTTTCCTACATGTTTAATATGACATGAAAAAGCACAGTTGATATAATTAATATAAATTTTTCTTGTTTTTCATTAATTATAAAACAAGGGAAGTTAAAAACATAGCTACTTACAAATTGTTCAATTAAACTTTCATTCTTCAATATATAGTCAGAACCCACACTTAAGTCAATGTTTATCAATTCATGGTTTGGCTTCTCTTTGTATGTTATCACCTACTAGAAGAAATCCATGGACATGTGTAAATTAATTATTTAAATATAAAGATCACAACAAACATGGAATCTTAAGAAAGACTGAAAATGTAAATACTCAGAAAGTTTTTGATCAACCCTTTTATTCCTTGTCGCCCTGTATTATGTGTTGAATGGATTCTATTTTTTTTCTTTTCTGCAAAAAAAAATTGAAAATTAATTTTCACGCGATAATTAAATTTGATGTACATAAAAGAATAAATAAATAATTACATATCTATGATGCACATTGTAGTTGGGATGGATCCTATTGCAACACAATTATGTTCATTTCTTTTAGCATCTTCTACACTTTTTTGGACATCCCTACCGACATGTCTTGGTTTTACCCTTGTTTGTCCCTTGGAATTTTCAAAATCTCCTTGGAAAAGAAAACTAGGAATCATCAGATATAAAAATTATGTAATTCTTTTAAAAATAAGATCCCGATGCATATAGTAACTTAATACACACCGGGGCGTCAACCATATTTATACGCATCGGTGCGTCAACCATATATATACGCACTGGTACAGTATAACACTATCATTGTGAAACTGAAAACGTTTTACAAATTTTTGTATCCATTCAATGCTTTATGAATTAAGAAAAGCACGACTTCCTAAGTACTATTTATTATGCACCATCGACCTGTGAACAAATTTAAGACATGGAGGTTTCCATATAAAAAACAATATTTTTTCCATTTAAAACTCGATGGTGCGCTTTGTAAAAAATGTGCCCCAGTGCTTATCTAGGTAAAATGCACACCATCAATCACGAAATGATTTTTTCAATATTATTTCTAATTTAAATTAAGCAGTGCTTTTACATACAAATACACACCAGTTCTCTTACTATGTAACCTCTTTATTTCAATAGATTGGTTAATGGCCACTCACCAAGGTGAATACAAGCAAGGAGAGAAACCTACTGTTGAAATGGACACTTGACACTAAGAGGGTTGTGGGGGGGGTGAATCAGTGTCACAAAAATTTGGACAATTTTTCATTTTTCATAAATTAACTGAACATCATATATTTATTTCATTTTCTCAACCAATATATAAAAGAATAAATATTTTATTTATGTATTTAAATTGAATGAATACATAAGATCAATCTTTGAATTTCATCTTCAAACAATTATGAAAGGCCCAAATATCTGTTACAAGACCAAGATTGTATTTCTCGTATCCAATTGAGAAATGCCGAATCCAACCCTGATAGCAAGTCTGAGCTTGTTGATCTCAGATCCAACTAAGATGTGAGGAATCCAATCCTCATACAAAACCCAACTTGTAAACAAGAACCATCCTAATAGAATGAACCTTCATTCAATCCATTATATATAAATATATATACTTCAACAAATTCAACTACACTTCTTCTCACCATTCTTTCTTATTTACATAGTCTTCCAACTGGTGTGAATTTGAAACATTGTGTCTTTTGATATTGAACCATTGTACCTTTTCATTTAAATGATAATATTAAACTTTAAATAATATCATTTTCCCTTTTATCCTTTATTCATAATGCTCATTATTTAACTCTCTTTTAATCATGACTGTGTGTCGGTTCTTTTTTCTTCATGAGCTGATCACAGACATGGATCGACTCATTATATCGTACTCATGCTTCTGTTGTGTTCTCAGTTCACCAACATATCATATTTGATCTTTTATTGATTCTTTGTATTATTCTAGTGTTAACTCTATGTCGAATTAAATCTGTATGAGGCGCTTCATTCAAACCATTCACATATGACCATATGTGCAAAACCATGAGCTTATTGATTTAAGTGTTGCCTCTTCTTTTACCCTTATTTATCTATTCCAAACGACCACAGGTGGTGACTAGGCGCTAGGATAAATAAGTGCTTGATCACTTGTCAAGATCGACGGTCACATTTTAATTGCACGATGAGATGGACGACTGTTTTTACTTTGGGATTTCGTCCTTCGTGACTTCCAGCCTCTGTAATATTTCAAATCTATGGAAGTAGATTTCGTCTTAGTAGATCAGACGGTCGATATTTTATTTGCATGATGAACGGTTCTCGTTTATTTTGGAACTTTGGGACTTCGGGCATTTGCTGGTGGTGAAACTCCTGAAGTAAAAACTCCTGGAGTGACATAACTTGCTAACGTGGCACTGACTGAGTGGTTGCCACATGTTACTTAGATTCATGACTTATGCATACTTGAAATGCCAACTGCACTTTGACACTTGTCATCATCAAATTGCGCCACGTTTCCTTGTTGGCGTGGATCTCCTTATGTGGAACATGTTCTTATCATGGATCTAACAACTATCCTAACTCCTGAAATGTATCTCAGATTGACGATTGAGAACGACTTCGAAACTTCAGCCTTCGAGTGAACTCATATGTTCTAAATCATTTTTCACCAAAGTGGTCAGTGCCGAAGTTGACCACTATTTTGATCCAACGACCATGATGTATTGTCCAAATCCGATGGTCCTCATTTACTTCGAGGCTTCGACCTTCATCTTTGATTATCCTATCATTCCACTTTATATAGATCAGACGATCAATATGACTCCTGAAATATTTCTCAGATCCTCATGTCCTCTTCGAAACATTTGTGGCTTACATTTTCCTTCCAGTTTACTCGATCCAATGATCGGTATATTATCCGAAGTGTTCCTCGGAACAGATGACTCATGTCTACTTTGGGACTTCGGCCTTCGGGTAATCTTACTTGTTCTCAACACTTTCCTACTGAAGTGGTCAGCATCGAAGTTTACCATTGTTGATCTAACGGTTCCCCTTTTCTATTCCAGATCAACGACTAATACTTAAATCTAGATCAAATATTGATCTAACGGATGAGAAACATCCCGAAGCTCCCTCTTCAGATATGACGGTCCTTATTTATGGATTACTCTGTCCTACCACTCAACTTGATCCAATGGTCGAGAATTATCCCAGAGTAGATCAACGACCAGGGATGATTGTGGGGTCCCAACTAGCACTATGTTTAAAACTATCGTCGCGCTCCTCAATGGAAACTGCTCGTTGGTAGTGGAACTAATGCCAATCGTAGATCTATTGGTGGGTGAAGATCGAAGATCTAGACTAATTACAGGATTTGAATTAACACGTTGTTTAGTTCTCCCTTCGCGCTTCGCAATCAATATCTGCCCTTGATTTGGCGCTTGCATATCCAACGGTCATGACTTTATCTGATCATTGACCAATACTCCAACGGTCCTTCTTTTGTAACTCCCATACCTGACGGTCCAAATGTAATTCTTCAAAACTCTGACTTCACCTTGATCTAACAATCTTTCTTTTGATTTTTTCATTGTTATTTCTCCTAAGATTTTTAATACCTTGTGCTTTGTTACTTCTTTTGTACATGGATTCTCTACATGCTACCTCTCTTGATATTTAGAGTGGATTCCTCTGTGCCTCACATTATGTCTTCTGCGTGACTACTCCTTGAAACTATCTCAATGAACAAGATTCTTTCTTGAATCCTTTGGAGTATTCATGTGGGGATTTCGATCCTGATGGCATTTCTACAATGCACTCTTCCTTTTGAGATTTGATTAATTTCCTTGCTCCTGATATTGAATCTCTGCATATTATTTTGACATTTTCATTCTCTGTTGACTGTTATACTGTTGACATCAATGTCAATTCATCAATGATAACTCATCAATGAAAATTCATCATAACAACTTCTCATCACATCACAATGACATCGACTGTTGACATCAATGAAAACATATCAATGACAATATGTCCAACAATCTCCTTCTTTGTCATTGAGGGAAACACAATAAATTCATACTCAAAATCCCCCTGTGATGATGCTTCTCTCCTTTGAAGTTACTCTCCCCCTTTGACATAAATTGCAAAGGGTTTCTCCCTTTATTATCAACCTCTGTCTGTCTACATGTTGTTGACCAAAATATGAACTTGGGTAATTCCCCATGCAATCACGTTCTCCCTGCCATATCTGAATGACTCCCCCTATCAATATGCTCTCTCCGCCTCTAACTAATCTCCCCCTTTGTTTATGAAAGGGTAGGTCTTCCTGACAAAGTCTCTTCCCTTGTTAATTTACCAATTGGGATATTTGTGTTCAAATAAGTAGTATTTTTTATACCAACTTGTAGTGGCACCTACTTGTAGTGATCAAGTCTTTCAAAACTTAATCTAATTACTTTCTTATTTGATAACCAAAATACTCCTTCTGAGTTTTTAGTGATTTTCCTTTGTCAAATAGAAAAAGAGTATGAATCTTACTGACCTTTTTTATTTGCTTCTTATTCTTCTTTGATATTTCATAGCAATATCAATTGAGGAATGATACCAATTGATTTAAATACCAATTTCGTTATCAATTGATCTTTGTTGAATGATACTCCTTGAACTTTTCTGCTACCTTTATTTTTCCTCTTCTTGTATTCTACAACTAACCCTACTAATGATTTTTCTTTTGACCACTAAACTATAGATAGTCAATATTTTCCATATGTTAATTTAAAAAAAAAATAACTCTTGGAATAATCCTTTGATTTTGTAGAAACCAATTTAAACTTCTTTTTGTATTTTATTTCTTTGGCTAACAAATTATGACATCATCAGAATTTGATATTGTCCCATATTCTTCTATAGGCACTTCCTTTTCTTGGGCTTGATTTGTTTCATATTGAATTTCACAATCTTTATTAGGACCTTCACCCATTATGTTCTTATTATTAATTTCTTCATTTTCAGGTGTAATATCATCTTTCCTACTTTCTCTTTCAGATTTTCTTCTCCATATATTTCTATGAGATATTCTGCTTTTTGGATATTCTCTTTCCAATTGTGTTTTTGGAGATTTGTCATCTCCTTTCTTCTGCCAACTTTTATTAGGTTTTCTCACTGAATTGGATGACTTATTTAAGGATTGTCTTTTTAAATTCTTGTAGCTTTGGTATTTGTGCCCAAACCTATCACAATTGTAATATCTCATTGTATGACAAAAAATTACCGTGTGTCCAACAAAATTACATCTCCAACATCTAATTGAGTTTTTGGATTTTTTTGTATATCCTTCCTCTAGTTTCTTACAGTCCATTGCTTTATGGCCAAAGATGTGACAAGAAAAGCAATAGCGATTGAAGGTGTTTCCATTCTTGATTTTATTTTGGTTTGAGATATCTTTCATTTGATTCTTATTCCTTTTTACTTCTATAACTTCGTTCCTTAACAAAGTTCATGACTTGTAATTGCACCTTTTCCTTTTGAGAAGGATGATCCTTTCTCATGTTTGTAAATGGTGCTCCATTTTTCACTATCTTCTTTCTTATTGTATCCAAGGCCAATTTTGTCATCAACTGATATTTGTCTCTTCCAAATATTATCTAGGATAGTTGAGCTATTCTGAAAATTGACAATCTTATTTGTCTTTTCATTCATCTTTTTGAGATTTACTATTTCTAACTTCAATATTTGACATAATTCTTCCTTTTTAGTCAACTGAATCTTCAGGGCTTCTTCCACTTCTTTAGCATGTTCAAGTTGAGTCTTTAGATTGATGACTATTTCTTTTGTCTCATCCAAGACTTCTTTGCATTTAATAGTTTTTCCATATGTCTTCTGCGCGACTACTCCTTGAAATTATCTCAATGAACAAGATTCTTCGTTGAATCCTTTGGAGTTTTCCTATGGGGATTTCGATCCCGATGGAATTTCTACAGTGCACTCTTCCTTCTGAGCTTTGATTAATGTCCTTGCTTCTGAGCTTCTGATCTTGAATCTCTGCATACTGTTTTAACATTTTCATTCTATGTTGATTGTTATACTGTTGACATCAATGACAATTCATTAATGATAACTCATCAATGGCAATTCATCATAAGAACTTCTCATCACATCACAATGACATCAACTATTGACATCAATGAAAACATATCAATGACAATATGTCCAACACCTACATGTAAGAATAAATCTCTCTTGGAATTTATTTAGGGTTTTGTGTTGTTGGGAATTAATTTGGATTTTAAATTATGAAGCTCAACATCAATGTGTTGAGATACCTATTTAAGGCCGGGTTTCATGTACTCACAACCATTATAGGCATAAAAAAAATCATGAAGTCGATTAATAATGTGAAATATGGAGAAACGACCAGTTTTCATGCTACAAGGTTATTTTATTTCCATGCTCATGCACACCATTTTTGTTATTTTAGGCACATTCTTTCTTTTGTATTTATTTTCTTCATTGATTTCATAGGTGTTTATTAGCATTAATTTTTATTTTTTATTTAACCAAATTTTTTGTATTAAATGTATTGGTGTTGACCTAAAGATGTGAAGCAACGAAAATTCGTTACATGCTTTGGAGGAGAAGAAAGAATAAAGAAAAAACACCTAAAAATAGATCATGTTACTATGCAAGTTCCCAAATTATATTTTAATTGTTTTTGGTTGTTATTTTTTAGTTTTCTTTTATGAGAATATGAGAACCGAAATCCTAAAAGAATTAGAGAATATATGTAATCATGAAACAAATTGAGGAGGTGAAAAATCACTCTGAGGAAGATAAAATGAATCCTGGCTTTGTTTGTGGAGGGGGCTAGAAGATCTCAAAATTTGGCATGTATAGTTTTATCAAGCTTAATGAAAGATTGAAGATTTTTTTGAATCTTGAAGATCTGGAATTGTTCTTGTATATTTTCATTGGGTTTAATAAAGGATCGAAAGATTTTGGAACTTTTACTTGGATCTATTTTTGAGGAATTATTTCTAAAGGATGAATACAAGGAGAAGTTGATTCATGATCATTTCATGTGATTGTACATTTTTGTAAATTGTTTCTATTTTACTGATTCATACACCTTTTCTTTCTTGTTAATTGTTTGTGTTGGTAAAATATTATGAATTGGTTATGAATTTGATTACAAGGATATATTCAATATCATATGCACGTGAATTCATTCTTGTTTATGTGAACTATATATGCTAGTAGGATTTATTCTATTTAATAGAAATTCTTTTCTATTTACAGTAATTTAACTTTATGCTTGCAATCAATTATTTATATTAATGTGAAATTAGGAGATGACATAGATTATAATAGGATTGTATCTTCATGATAGATTAGAATTGCATTTAGGATTTAGAATAGTTTAAACAAACAATCCTCCTTTTTTGGAAGAAATCTATTTAGTTTGTGGCAACCAAGCCCACACATGAGAGGATATTTCCATACCAAAGGAGAGTAGGTCTAATTGGGACCTACCATCGAGAAATTCTCCCTACTGTTGGCATGGTATTTTTTCCCGCATCCACATAATGAAAGGGTCAAGTATGCATATTGCAATGGGCTTGGGAATCATGAACACAAGTAGATGAATAAGTATCTTGATCATCTCACTCATCTTCTTAAGAAGAAGAATATCAAGGTTCCTGATTCTATCAAATATATTTCATCAATGAAATAATCTTCAAATGAATATAAACGAAAAGGGAAAAACAAGGACCCAACTTTAACAATTGTAGTATTTGTGTCTCATCACTTTTCATGGGTACTTGAATTTTGTGCATCGCACCACATGGCTTCATCTAAAGGTCAATTTTCATCTTTGGATCTTTGTACTATGCCAAAATTTCATGGGGGATAATAATCACATTGAATTCTATGAGACAGGATCTATACTAGATGTGGCCAACAAAACATTTCAAAATGTTCTTTGCATTCCTTCACTGCAAATCAATCTCCTCTTTATCTTCCAAATTATTCATTCTAGTTCAGGTAGACGAGTTCAATTCACACCTGATTTTGTGGTCATTAGTGAGATGAAAAATGGTCCTATAGTTGTTGTTGGTAACATTGATAATTAGTCTTGGTAATATMTTTTCTCTAACTTTGTTCCCAAGTCTCTATTTGTTGTGTTTCTCACTCATTCARATGGGGTGAGTATATTGTGACWTATGTGATTTGGCCATATAAATTATMATTATTTTSAATAGCTTAGTAAGTAGAGCATGGTGACAGGGTTGYCGRATGTCAKATTTTGTGATGGYGGYAGTCMATGCTACATACTTGGCAAGAGACTAGAGAAGAAATGTGAYAAAGGAAAAGYATGGAGAGATACACAAGTTTCGTAGCTTGTTTATATTGATCTGATGGGTCCATTTATTCATCCTTCAATTAGTAGAGCCAAATATGCCTTGAACTTCATTTATGATCACTCAAGGTATACCTAGGTATACTTTCTTTAGAAAAAGACAGAGTTCTTTGAGCACTTTCAAGGCTTCAAATCACTCACTGAGAAACAATCTAAGAAGGATATTAAAATTATGTGTATAGACAATGGGGGGTGTATGTGAAAACAAATTTGAGTATTTTTGTGCTTCTAAAGGAATTGAATTGTAGTGTAATATCCCATGCACTCAACAAAATAGTTTTGTTGAATGGAAAAATAGATCTTTGAAGGAAATGGGAAATTGCATGATGCAGTCTCGATCTCTTGCTTCGAAGTTTTTGGAAAAAGCCATTAATTGTGCATGTTACATCCATAATCATGTTCCATATAAAGCCTTCAATGGAGTCACTCATTTTGAATCTTGGAGCAGTTGGAAAACCATAGTTAAACACCTTACAATGTTTGGTTCTTGATCATGGGTTGACATTCCTATAGAGAAACACAAGGAATTAGATCCCAAAATCCAATCTTGCATTTTCATGAGATATCCTGATGGAAGGGCCACTAGCCTCTTAACTCCATCATAAACCAATTGGTGATTTTCAAGAGTGTTTTTTTAGGAGAGCTCCTCAATTCAATATCATGAGAATTTGTGCTCTACGACTAGTCCAATTTTCATGGTGAATTATGTTGACAATGATGTTGATGATCCACCTAGTACGATTACTTATGATAATTATTCGTTTTCCTCTTCTTTATATGATGGGAGTGATTATGAGGGTTATGCTTCAAATTTAAAGGTTGAAAACCTTCCTCATGAACTTTCTATCACAATGTTATGCTGGGCATACCAAACACTACATGAAACAAGGGAGTTGATTGTAGATCTAGAAAACCCTAGGTGGACATGTTCTTAGTTCCAGGCAACTCCATAGGCACTCTTGCTACAAAATAGTTGCTACCTAACCACTTCTGTATTTATACCACTACAGATATATAGACTTTTCAAGATGTTGTTGGAATTTCTAATTGGGATGCAGTTATGAAGGAGGAATATAGATTGTTGATGTAGAACCACACTTAGGATCTAGTTTCCCTTCATAAAGGAAGAAATATTGTTCTCTATAAGTGGGTATATCAAACAAACTTTGCAATGAATGGTCTGGTGAATAAGCACAAAAATCCACTGGTGGAAAATTACTTCTCACAAGTACCTGGCATAGACTACAATTATACATTTTCACTAGTTGCAAAGATGGACTTAATCTAACTTGTGTTAGCCATTGCTACAGTTCATCAGTTGGATGTAAATAGTAAATTTATTTACACTAATACTAAGGAGTATATTTATATGAAGTATCTTCAAGGGTTCTCTTAGAACTCTTCAATGGTGTTAGACTTAGGAAATCACTTTATGGCCTCAAACATGCCCCTTGGGATTGGTATCCCAAGATGGATTCCTTACTTATCTCTCATCAATTTTTTCGATGCCATTATGATCCCATTGTCTACATTCTATAGTAGGGTGAATATCTCCTATTTATTGTATTTTATGTAGATGATATCTCAATCACTGAAAATGACTTATCCTCCATTATTACTATAAAAATTTCCTTGCATGACATATTTTTGATGAGCAACCTAGAGATGCTACATTATTTCCTCATGATTGATATTTCTTAATTTGATTATGGGATCACTATGGAATAGTCCAAATATGCTTTGGATCTTCTCTCACAATTTCATATGGCTATTTTCAATCCTGCTGTGACTCCATTTCTCTCTGGCATCAAACTCGAGGATACTTATTTTTTACCTTTGGCTAACAAAACATAATATAGATCATTGGTTGTGAGTATTATTTATCTCACACATATGAGGCCCAACATATATTATGCCATTGGAATCATTTCCAAATTTATTCGAGAGCCCCATGAGTTGCATTGGAAGGTAGCCAACAAGATTCTATTCTACATTCAAGGAATATAATATTTTGTTATTCATTATGTAGCAAGTGGCAACCTTTATTTAGTGGGGTATATAAATTCATATTTAGTGGTCGATGCTATAGATTGGAAATACACTTTAGGATACCTCTTGTCCCTTGGTTCTCGCTTGATTTTTTTGTCAAGAAAAAAAATAGTTATCCATTTCTCTATCTATCATACAGGCAGAGTATCGAGGAGTAGTCAATATAGTGAATAAATACATATAGCTTCAATGCTTTCATAGATTTTGGTATCCAATACCATTGTCCATTTGTCATTTTTTTTTAACAATCATAGCACCTTTAAGATCTCACAAGATCTGGTTCACTGGCAATGGATCAAGAACATTGAGATTCATATGCACTTCATTTGGGAGTTTATTCGTGGGCAAGTCATTAATCTGAAACATTGTCTAACAATGGAGTATATTTCCAACATCTTCACCAAACCTTTCATAGAGAACAAGTTTCTTCATTTATGAGCTCTGTTGGGGGTGCAAGCGACTTCTTATTCATACATAGTCTTCTCTTTATATTTTCTTGGGTGGGTTTTTCCCATTGGTTTTTGTTCTCTCTCTTACTTCTTAAGTTTTTTTTTTTTTAATTGGTTGCCTAATATGTCTTCACATTTGTCGAGATCCATATCTCTCATCAAAAGCTCAACCAAGTTTCACTTATGGGGGGGGTTTGATGCATGTTAGCATTCTAATTTAATGCCTTCATGCTTCTCAATCTTACTTATCTTTTCTTCCTTGTTTTATGGAGTAAATCGTGGCATGCACATATTTTGTGATATTTTATGAATTTCTAAAAGCAAGTCATTGCATTTGTATTTTGTACATTGCCCTTCTTTCTAGTGAATTGGATAGTTGATGAGTATAGATTAGAGTGATACCATTACAACAATCTGGTGTTCCACTCCCTGATCTATGTTCTATTTTTCAAATTATTGATATTGGGCGGTTTCGTAACCACTTCAACCTCAAATCCATAGCTTAAATGAATCTTGGTTTTGTTCCTAAATCTGTCACATGATACAAGCATGAATCTTTGCATCAAGTTTTCCCTCCATGATCTAGAATATAAGCCCATTCTATGCATCCAAATTTTATAAGATGCTCAACTGAAGGTTTTCTTCCACTCCACTTTTTGAAATAAATCACATTCCATACAACTTTAGTTGGAATCAAATTTAATAAATAATTTGAGTAGTAGACAATGTATGCCCAAAACTTAGTTGAGAGACCTTTGTCATGAAGCAAACAATGTGCCATTTTGACCAAAGCCTAATTCTTTCTTTTAGCAATGGAATTTTGTTGAGGTGTGTACGGTATAGATCTCTACTAAGAGAAACCTTTTTGTGACTATTACTTTTAAAAACCTTGCCCACATATTCTCATCCATTATCACATCTTAAACATTTTACAACTCAACCACATTTCGTTTTAGTGAATGCCCCAAATTCCTTCAAATTTTCAAAGACATGACTCTTATTATTTGATAAATACACCCAAGTATACCTATAAATTTCATCAATGAAGGTTAACACATACATTTCACCAGCGAGTGATGGTTTTTTCAGAAGGTCATTATGAACAAGTTCCAGTTGATCCTTTTCTCTCCAAGTTTTCTTCGTTTTAAAGGCAACATGATGATTCTTGTCAAGTATACATCCTTCAAATAATCCATAAAAGGGAACAAACTTAAGTGGTTAGTAGTTATGTTGTGTTTAATGATTAGTTTCAAGATTCAAAAACTCAAAGGTCCAAGTTGTTCAAGCTAAATTTTGTGTTGGTCATTAGTGTGAGC
Source organism: Picea engelmannii (assembly GCA_009831015.1). Classification (NCBI taxonomy): domain Eukaryota; kingdom Viridiplantae; phylum Streptophyta; class Pinopsida; order Pinales; family Pinaceae; genus Picea; species Picea engelmannii. Next base: position 1,658 of record ML830901.1, on the reverse strand, counting down.
TATGAGTGTAGTGGGTCATCGGTATTTCCTGGAAGAGTCATAACTTATGATTCTTCAGATTAAGGAAAACAAAAAAAAAATTGTTCATTTCCTTCACAACAAACTCGTCTGGCCAAAATTCTACTTTCTTTCCAGTTTGAGTTAGTTGATGTACAAACAAAACAAAATCACTCAAGTTGGGTACATGATGCACATTAATGATCACACCATTCTGACATTCAATCTTTAAAGAACCAATAACAATAAGTGCACAATATTTTTCTGTAAATATTTATTTTTATGTAGCCTCTTTTAATAAAGAAAAGAGAGAAGCATATTTATCCTTATGGTGGGTTTAACTAGCGTCAACTATCCATTCATTTTGAGAAGTGTGAACATGTAAGGCCTGAAAAGTACTAACAAAATACTTATAGTTATATGCATTACCTTCTGAAGTTTAGCTCTATAGGTTAATGAACCTTCTAGCTGACACATATCCTTCAAGTTTCTTCAATTTCATCTTTAGGTCCTTGGTCTTATACCAACATGTCTTCTCCATATATCTTAATTTCCTACAATAAAGGTAGGTATTCTTCTTTCTACCTTTTTTAGTGGAAGTCTAATCACCAYGTTGYTTATCATTATGGTTGATGCAGTCATGTTATGTCCCTTATCATCCTCTTTCTCTTTAATTCTATTGATATTTTCCCTTCATCAAAAGGGCTTGTTGCTTGAAGTCAAGTTTGCCTTCATATATCAATTTTCCTTGTGCCCTAATTAGTAAACCAAAAAGAGAGTCAAAGGGATAATTCTTACCATCATCTAATACTATGGAGGTCTCGTTGGCATGGAATGTTGACTAGAAGACATCATACAATGTTTTCAAATTCATTTGGATTAGTTCTATGAGTTGACCATCCTTCTTGGAAATCCTTTCCACATTCACCCAACTTCCATTGAAGTTCCTTCACATGGGACAAATAGTATTTAATTCTTGTTAATTCTTGAGAGAGAGACGACAAATATTATTTAATTCTTTTTAATTATTGAGAGAGAGAGAGAGAGAGAGAGAGAGAGAGAGAGAGAGAGAGAGAGATGTTGATTCCACTTGTATGAAATCCAATATTTCTAGAGATGTTGGTTTTTATGACTCCTACAACCTCATCATTGTTCTCGATGATGACAAGCATATGTTGGCCATCCTTTGGATCTAGATCCATAGTTTATGTACACTGCCACAATGTTTTGATATCTTGTGTCCAAATTCCATAATTGTTGTCATTTAAAATCACAAACTCAGGCTTAGTACTCATAACGTTTATCCAATGATCTAAACCCAAATTTAATCGACAAGTCAAAACCTTATCATGCATTTCAATATTTATTTGATATTGTTAACTCCCAAAATGAAACCGTCCTTTCGGTCGAGTTTTGGGTTGATATCATAGCTTTAGATAGTGTCTTCAAGTCATTTTTGAGTTTTTTAACAGCTGAGAAAATTTTTGCTTTTGGTGTGTCTTAGGAATTAATCGATCTACAAAGTCTTCTCTCTCAAAAATGTAATTTTTACTTTCCACAGCTAACGTATTTGCAAAAGGTTCATTGTTAGCTGTGGAAAGCGATAGCTTTCAACAACTAAGGACGTCGTTTCATCAGTTAAAAGCGCTGTGGAAAATGAC
>ML830900.1:0-15015 GCA_009831015.1 Picea engelmannii | reverse complement strand
GAATTTTGTTCAGTCTAGATAGTTTTTTTTTTAATTTTTAAAATTACCTAGTTAATGGTAATTTTAATTAATTTTTGATAAAAATTGTAAAAACTAGGTCCTTGGTATTTTGATAGGGGTATTTGTGCTCAAAAGAAATGGAATGAGACCCCCAATACCCTTGGACCAAGTTTCAGCTCAATTGGACAAGTTTTGCTGGGTGTTTGTCCATGAGGAGTCTAAGTCAATCCAAAACAACAATTTAATTGCTAGTATTGACATAGTCAAAATGTCATTTTTTTGTAAAAATAGCAAATTAATTAGAGAAAGAGTGGGAGAACTTGCCCAAACCCATAACTCAGGTATCCTAACCCCTTTCCTAACCTTTTTACACACCATAACTTAGCCACCACTTCATATTATTCACTCCCCTAGGGAAGTTGCGCCCCCCTTCTAGAGAAAACCATGGTAAATAAAAAATTAAAGTTGATGGGCCCTTTCTCTCCCTAGTGCGCCTTCTTTGAGCCTCCACCTCACCTATAGACTTGGTAATGGGTGCCAACTCATACCCCACTCATTACCAAAACCCTAACTCGGCTCCTAAACCCTAAAAGTGTGCCCTCCTTGAGATGCTCAATAACTCTTAGTTGATAGACACTTGGAGAGCATCCAAGAGGGGTAAATCTTGGCTCCCAAGTATAAATAAGAGCCTCCCCTCCCTCATTTCAGAGGATCTATCTCAGTGCAAGGTTACTCTACCCATTTCTCTCCTCTCCTCTCCATTCTCTCCCACTCTTCTCTCTCATTCTTCTTGCTCTCTCTTTCTTTTCTCAAGCTTGGGCAAGTATTTGTCCTAGCTTGCTTCTAATACAAGAAACCTTTGGAGGATACATGATGTGAAGAGTCTTCTTGGTGCCATATTGCTTAATGAGGTGATTTTGTTCTAGTTATTTCTTGCTTTCATTTGTTGTAGATCTACAGTAGGGATCCCAAGCAAAGTATTTTGTTTGGATAGATCTTTTGATAGTATTATCATAGATCTAGTGAGTATATCTTGTAGATTTAACAAAGCATTTTGTTTTATTACACGAATGTCCTCACCCCTTTCTCTTTTCTATAGCACTGTTTCAAGAAATTTGCAGGTCACCTAAGGGTTTTGAAGATAGATTTTAGATCTGGAAATCTTCCTCATCATCCACATAAAACCTCTAATATTTTTTGTTCTGTTTTTCTGTTCATATTCCTCTATATTTGGATGGATTTGTGTTCTGAAATAGACCAAAAACGAATATATATACTGTTGGTTTTGTACTATAAATTTCTGGTTTCCACTAACAGAAATTTTCTACAAATTTTTTGTCATTTTTGCAGCTTTTCCAGCAAGTTTTACTTGCTGGTTTTTTGCAGGTTTGTGACAGAAACGTGGAGGAACAGCCCATTTGGGACCATTTCAAGTCAAGTAAACTCCTCCTAAGCAAGGGTATTGAATACCCCATTTTTCTTCTCATTTCTCAAGTTGTAAGCAAGCCCAAGAGAGTCTCTAGGGCTTGCATTTCTCAAGCAAATTAAAATTTCTACGTTTTTAATTTCTAGTTTGCCTACACCTAGGAAAGAGTTTGGCCAAGCCAATCATCCTATATCGTAAGGCTAGTTAATTAGTTTTATTTTCAGCATTGTTTTTCATTTCTATTTTGCCTACACCTAGGAAAGAGTTTGGCCAAGCCAACCATCCTATATCGTAAGACTAGTTAATTAGTTTGATTTTCAGCATTGTTTTTCATTTCTAGTTTGTCCCACTTGTCTTTAAGACAAGATTGTGTGGCTAGGATTAGTTTTCTTTCAAGTTCTTTTATTCTTTATTGTTTGCCTACACTTAGGAAAGAGTTTGGCCAAGCCAACCATCCAATATCGTAAGGCTAGGAATTTAGTGGTGGTTTATTGCTTCTAGTGTTTGTGTTTCATGTGATATCTTTAGATCTTAGAAGCTCTTTTCATTTCATTGCTTACGTCGTGGAGGCATAGTAACTTACTTGTGTTTTTTTAAGCAATTTTTTTATTTCCAAGTACTTACTTGCTTTCAAGTTCAATCACTTAATCTCTTTCAAGTTTAAGCACTTTATTTTACTTTACTTGCAAGCACTTAACCCAACTTAACTCAATAATTCGGCTCAATTTACCTTAGATCCATAGGATTTCAATCTATCTAGTTAATTAGAGCACCTTTAATTGTCTCAACTTTGCCATCAAAAAAGGAACCTAAGGAAGAAGCAGGGGGTGCTAGATCAGCGATGGTCTCACGACACTAGGTGTCCGCCTTGTAAAGTACTTTTGTTCCCGGATTGACCTGTGGAGCTAGGGTGTGGCCTTGTTTACCTCACTTCTTGAGCACACAGCAGTCTTTTTGGTATAAGCGAGGAGAGTTCTAGAGAAGTCACATAGTTTTAGGATTCACACTTTAATTTAATCAACTTAATCAATCCTAAAACTTAATCCACCTCAACTTGATATAATTTCTTAATCTTTTGATGGTTTATGCTCTTTAATCTTGCAAGCATTTCACTTAAGTTACTTTACATGCAAATTTGTTTGAGCACTTGTGGATTATTAACTAGTAGTTGCACATCTCTTGCCCATGGAGGCTTTTACTTGTTTTATCTGTCACCCCTTGAAGTTGCGCATCTTGTGGAGACACTTCATTGTTTGGGTTGTTGGCTTGTTATGTTGTGGTGATTATCTCTTTAGTATTTTTTCCTTTCCCTGTACAAATCAAGTCAAGTTAGTGTGTGCTTTCCTTTCTTGTTCATAGTTGTATATTGTTGTATCTTTAGTATTCTTTATATTCTTTGTATAGATAATTGTATCATTTATTTATTCAATTGTTATTTAAAGTAATTATTTTGTATCTAATTGTAATCTTTTGTAAAGTCTAATCTCTTTGTAACTTTAGTTGACCCCATTACCCAACCTTAGGCACTAGTCTTAGTTGACTTAGGAAAAGGGTTGCTTCTCATTAAAATCTTGCACTTTGCATTGTTTGTCTTTCATATAGGCTAGATTCCCCCCAACCTTCTAACAATTAAAATTAACTCCTAGAATTAATCTTTATAACTCACATAGTAACTAGAGTCTACCCCCCCTGGCTTACCTAGGAGTAAAAATAGACGGAAGAAGTTCAAGTCGAGGTGACAGTGGGCTTGAACTTAGACATTGTGTCTCCGATGACACACTAAATGGATTGAGACTTAGTCCACGTTTGCAAGTGTGTATAAGGATGGCAACAGGCCCTATTGTGGCTTGACAAGTAAAATGAAAAATAAAAGAGTAAAGTGACAAGTCGGCCCAAACCTAATTTTAGGCTGGCCAGACTACTATTTATAAAGGAGACTAACACCTCATTAGTACACACACACTAGCTCTGCAGCTAAGAAGAGTGTTGAGATTATGTACCTTGGGAGGTGTTCCCCATGTGTTTGTGAGCTCCTAAACACATGTGGGAAGTACTATGTACTTTGTGCCTTGTACTTTATGTCTAATTTCACTTTGACTTAGGAGATTTAAGTCAAAAGTGAAATTTGGTCATTTATGCCTAAAATGACTATTAATTCACTTTGTGGGTGAATTAGGAGACATAAAGTGGACTTAGGGAACTTAACCCAAAGTGGGTTTGAGAGTGAGATTATTATGGGATGATCTCAACCTTTGATTAGACTTGAGATGGGATGATCTCAACGGTCTATCTTTTAGGTTTCCTTATGGAGGTTCAAGACGAGCGCAAAGGGCAAGGAGGAGCTCATTCACTCATTTGTTCACTTGGTGAGTTTGAGAGAGAGCATGAGGATGAGGTTTCAAGCATATGGTAAGGCTAGCTTGGGCGCTCCCTTCCATGGAGATAATCAGCAGGCTTAGGGCCTTGTTTATTTAGTGAGGAGATTCCTGCTTGGAGGAGGGCACACTTGGTGAGGAGGGTGCATCATCAGTGGGGAGGACTTTCAGAGCTCGGATTGCAATGAGGTTTGTTTCAGAGGGAGGCTACTCATCAGTATCAAAGAGTTGTGGAGGGGTTTCTTGATCAGAGCTTTCAGTTGGCTTATGACTCCAGTTCAATGGTCTTGTCAGCATTTATGGAGGGTACACCATCCTAGGGCGCTCTTGCTTCATTTGGACTAGTGTTGCAGCTTGGATCAAGCTGCTATTGTATTAGGTTGATCTATATTTTGTACTTGTTGTATTCCACCATCTACTCTCCTCATATATACACATATATTCCAAACTGGTTTTCCCCAGGGGGGGTTTATCCAGGGTCATGTTGACCAAAAATACCTGTGTTCATTTTCATGTATGTTAGAGTGTAGAACTACTGTATTTTCAGCTGTAAAGATCTCTAGGTGTGTTACATTTATTTTGGTATGCATGTGCTAACCCTTGGTGAAAAAAACTACATGCTAGAGCACCTAAATTGCTAATGTAACCAGAACAAATCAGCAAGAAGTTCTTGAACTGTTGACTGTCCTAAAACAGCAGCAAAACCTTCATTGACAGTTGAAACTTAGAGCCAACTTGAGGTCAAAGACAAACCTAGTTGGCTGCTTGATAGGATCTGGAAAATCTTCATGGTATCAGAGCTTTGGTGGTTGATTTTTGAGTAGTTTTGGACAGCATATGAGTGGGTTGTTTTAAACATCTTCTTGGCAGATTTTGTGGACAGCCATTGACAGTGTTTATTGGAAGCTTGTTGGCAGAATTTTGTAGAGGGTTGTAGAGCAGTTTGTGGACAGTTTCATCGGTCTCTTTTCACACCTACGGGGTAGGAGTGAGGCTGATTTGACACGACCTCTTTTCACACCTGTGTTGACAGGAGTGAGGCAACGTTCCTTTGCAGTTTGAGCATCAGTTGGAGTGCAGTTTGGCAGTCATGTCAGCATCTCAAATGCGTGTGGAGGATAGGCTAGCTGGGGCTAGCAACTGGTCGCCTTGGAAGGCGAGGATTGTATTTGTCTTGGAGGACCTCGAACTATGGGACATAGTTGAGGCAGTTGTTCTTGTTCTCCCTGCTACTGCTCCCGTCTTGTTAACAAAGTTCAAGAAGAGGAACAACAAGGCAAAGAGGACCATATGTGATGCAGTGCGGGATCATATCATTCCCCACTTGACCGAGAAAGCTTATGCATATGAGATGTGGGCATCTCTATGTAAGCTTTATTAAAGCTCTAATGAAAACCAGAAGATGGTTCTTCATGATCGACTCAGGGGCATTCGCATGCTCAAGAGTGAGTCGGTGACTTCATTCCTTGGTCAATACACCCAGATCAGAGACGAGCTTGGAGCCGTTGGAGAGGTGGTGGAACCCAATTCTATGGTGAGAACAGCCTTAAACAGCTTTACCAAACCATGGGGTCCATTCGTTTGTGGCATTGTTGCCAGGGAGGTCATGCCCACATGGGAGAGGATGTGGGATGACTTCGTCCAGGAGGAGACTAGACTTGTAGCAGAGGCCTCTGGACAATAGCAGTCAGGTCAGGGTGATGAGGATCTTGCTCTTTGGACAAAGGGGAAGAAGAAGGTCGATCAGGGAGGTCGGCAGGGTCCCAAGTTTGGGGCCCCACCACAGGGAGGAGAGAGCAGCAGTGGTCAGAAGAGAGATATGAGCAAAGTGAAGTGCTTTGTTTGTAAGAAGTTGGGGCACTATGTTGGACAGTGTCCCAATAGGAAGAAGAAGAGGGGTGGTACCGCAGCTACAGCAGAGGAGGCCGAGTTTCTGACTCAGTTCAAGAGAGAGTGTGCTTTCCTCATATGTTGCACTTCAGTTGAGACGGCACCTAGTGTCTGGTATATTGATAGCGGGGATTCGAGCCATATGACTGGAGTCAGAGAGCATTTGACTGATCTCAGAGACACTGAGGTCAGGATGGAGATTGCTCTTGGAGATGACTCCTTGGTTAGAGTTGTTGGGATTGGCATTGTTACCTTTTGGAGAGATGGCATGCCACCTATATCGTTCAGGGACATTCTCTATGTCCCTGGGCTGAAGAAGAATTTGATTTCAAATTCTACCCTCCAGGATAGAGGTCTTGAGGTGTCCTTCAGAGGGACCGAAGTATTCATTCACCCTAAGGGGTCCTCGCTTGCCTCAAGACAAGTGATTGGAGTGAGGGATGGTAAACTGTTCAAATTACTTTTTCAGCCTCTTCATGCATTGGCAGTGAGCTTCGACAGCAGTAGACAGACGTGAGCTATGGCATCGTAAAATGGCCCATCTACATCATGGAGCTCTCGGAAGACTGGGAGAGGTTGTGACCGGAGTGCCACAGATCAGTACAAAGCATCAGGATGTTTGCATAGGGTGTGCGCTTGGTAAGTTTACCAAGGCCTTTCCCCAGCAGTGACACCAGGTCAGTTGGGATACTAGATTTAGTACACACGGATGTGTGTGGGCCCATGACTCGGAAGTCCTTGAGTGGTTGTGAGTACCATCTCACATTCATTGATGACTACTGAAGGAAGACCTAGATCTATTTCCTGAAGACCAAGAGTGAGGGCTTCAAACGGTTCCAAGAGTTCGGAACTCTTGTGGAGAACCAATCAGGAAAGAGGATCAACGTCTTGCGATCGGATAACGGAGGAGAGTATTCCTCCACACAATTCATATACTTTTGTGCCCAGCATGGCATTAGAAGACAAATGATCGTACCATACAACCCCCAGCAGAACGGGGTTGTCGAGAGGAAGAACCAGGCTATTGCCGGTGCAGTGAGATCCATGTTGCACGATCAGAGTTTGCCTTTGTACTTATGGGCAGAGGCGAGTGCTACTGCAGTTTACCTGCAGAACAGGAGCCCTCACAGGATATTGGGGAAGATGACTCCTAAGGAGGCCTTCACTGGTAGGAGGCCCGATGTCGAGCACATCAGGATCTTTGGGTGCTTGACCTTTTCTTATGTCCCCTCAGAGAAGAGGACAAAGCTAGACCCCACAGCCCAACAGGGGATTCTAGTTGGATACTCAGAGGTGTCCAAAGCCTATTGTATCTACATTCCATCACTTAGGAGAGTGGTGGTGAGCAGAGATGTCAGATTTGAGGAGGATAGGGCTTTTCAGAGATCTCTTGAGTCGAGAGTAAGTGTTGAGGATGATGCAGAGGCACCGATTAATGTCTCAGAGGGAGCACAGCCTCAGGTTTCTGGTATGCCGGTATCAAGGGTGACAAGGTCACCATGCACAGCTTCAAGGTCACAGTCAGAGGGTGTTTAGTCAGAGGGGGCAGAGGCTTCAAGATCTCAGAGTGTTGAGACTAGCCCTGAGGCAATTACTCTTGGGCAGAGAGACCTTACTTCTCCATTGACCACTTCAAGGAAGAGGAGACCTAGATGGAGGCCAAGGAGAATGTAGGGGAGCCCAAGAGCCAGATCCAAGAGAGTAGACCTCCAGTCAGATTTGGAGCATATTTGGCACTAGTGACGAGTATCACAGATACTGAGCCACAGACATTTGCGCAGGCAGTGGACCAGCAGGTCTGGAGAGAGGCCATGGTAGAGGAGTATAACTCCATTGTGCACAATGATGATTGAGAGGTGGTTCTGAGGCCAGTGGGGAAGTCAGTTGTGACTTCCAGGTGGTTGTACAAAACCAAATATGTTGCAGATGGCAGCATAGAGAAACACAAGGCCCGTTTTGTGGCGCGAGGCTTCTCTCATATAGAGGGAGTGGATTATGATGAGACATTCGCACCAGTTGCGAGATACAACTCGATCAAGAGCATTACTACCATAGCAGCAGAGATGGGTTGGAGCATTCACCAGATGGATGTGAAGACCGCATTTCTGAATGGCTTTATAGATGAGGAGGTGTACATTGAGCAGCCACAAGGGTTTGAGGTGAGTGAGAGGGAGACTCACATGTGTCTTTTGAGAAAGGCACTTTATGGTCTGAAGCAAGCTCCCGGAGCTTGGTAGTCACGTATTGACACATACTTGCTTCAGATGGGCTTCGAGAAGAGCGATGTTGATCCTAACCTCTATTACATCATTAGAAGTGAGGACACGCTCATTCTCATTCCATATGTGGATGACTTGTTCATCACAAGAGCCGAGGATCTCATAGTTGAGTGCAAGTTGGGACTTGCATCAGAGTTTGAGATGAGTGGCATTGGGTTGATGCACTATTTTCTAGGTATGGAGGTATGGCAGGAGGAGGGACACATATTTCTCAGGCAGGGGAAGTATGTTGCAGATATTCTAAGCAGATTTCAGATGGAGGAATGCAAACCCATGTCGACACCCATGGTTACCAATTGGAAGAAGCTTAGTGCTTCAGATTCCCAGTTGGTAGATGCTACAGTTTATAGGCAGTTGATCGGTTCACTCATGTATCTGGTCAACACTAGACCAGATATCTGTTTTGCCATGAACACTCTCAGCCAGCATATGGTAGAGCTGAGGAGTGTTCACTGGATTGGGGCAAAACATGTGTGGAGATACATTGTTGGGACAGTTGATTTTGGCCTTGACTATATCAGAGGTGATGGGGTCAGTTTGGTTGGCTACACCGACTCAGACTGGGCAGGATGTGCTACTGACAAGAAAAGCACCTCAGGGTGTTGCATTGGTTTGGGGTCAAGACTTGTTTCCTAGTTCAGACGGAAGCAAAAGTCAGTTGCCTTGAGTTCGGCCGACGCAAAGTACATGGCGGCCAGTCAGGCCAATTGCGAGGCCATTTGGCTTCGTAAGATGCTGGTAGGATTATTTGGTCATGAGATGCCACCGACTGTCATACACTGCGATAATCAGAGTTGTATCAAACTCTCTGAGCATCCAGTTTTCCATGACCGGTCGAAGCACATTGAGATCAAGTATCACTTCATCCGTGATTGGGTTCAGAGAGGGGCAGTACAGTTACAGTATACATCGACTGACGAGCAGATTGCAGACATCCTCACCAAGGCCCTATCAGGGGGAAACATTTCTAGTTTAGAGACAAGAAGGGCTTGGTGAGAAACACCTTCCTCGGTAAGAGGGAGTGTTGATATTATGTACCTTGGGAGGTGTTCCCCGTGTGTTTGTGAGCTCCTAAACACATGTGGGAAGTACTATGTACTTTTTGCCTTGTACTTTATGTCTAATTTCACTTTGACTTAGGAGATTTAAGTCAAAAGTGAAATTTGGTCATTTATGCCTAAAATGATTATTAATTCACTTTGTGGGTGAATTAGGAGACATAAAGTGAACTTAGGGAACTTAACCCAAAGTGGGTTTGAGAGTGAGATTATTATGGAATGATCTCAACCTTTGATTAGACTTGAGATGGGATGATCTCAACGGTCTATCTTTTAGGTTTCCTTATGGAGGTTCAAGAGGGGCGCAAGGGGCAAGGAGGAGCTCATTCACTCATTTGTTCACTTGGAGAGTTTGAGAGAGAGCATGAGGATGAGGTTTCAGGCATATTGTGAGGCTAGCTTGGGCACTCCCTTCCATGGAGATAGCCAGCAGGCTTAGGGCCTTGTTTATTTAGTGAGGAGATTCCTGCTTGGAGGAGGGCACACTTGGTGAGGAGGGTGCATCATCAGTGGGGAGGACTTTCAGAGCTCAAATTGCAGTGAGGTCTGTTTCAGAGGGAGGGTATTCATCAGTATCAGAGTGTTGTCGAGGGGTTTCTTGATCAGAGCTTCCAGTTGGCTTCTGACTCCAGTTTAGTGGTCTTGTCAGCATTTATGGAGGGCGCACCATCCTAGGGCGCTCTTGCTTCATTTGGACTAGTGTTGCAGCTTGGATCAAGCTGCTATTGTATCAGGTTCATCTATATTTTGTACTTGTTGTATTCCACCATCTATTCTCCGCATATATACACATATATTCCAAACTGGTTTTCCCCGGGGGGGTTTTATCCAGGGTCATGTTGACCAAAAATACATGTGTTCATTTTCATGTATGTTAGAGTGTAGAACTACTATATTTTCAGCTGTAAAGATCTCTAGGTGTGTTACATTTATTTTGGTATGCATGTGCTAACCTTTGCTGACTAAAACTACATGCTAGAGCACCTAAATTGCTAATGTAACCATAACAAATCAGCAAGAAGTTCCTGAACTGTTGGCTGTCCTAAAACAGCAACAAAACCTTCATTGATAGTTGAAACTTAGAGCCAACTTGAGGTCAAAGATAGACCTAGTTGGCAGCTTGATAGGACCTAAAAAATCTTCAAAGAGGAAGTGTGCAAGTCTCCAAGGAAGATGCTACTATAGCTAGGAGGTGATGTTGTGGAATTTCTTGGTTTATCTCTTGGGTATCTCTTGGTTAAGTGGTGCGCTACTCTTCCCTAGTCAAGGCTTAGAGGAAGATCTTTTGCTTTGTTAGTTCTCTCTTGGAGAGAGAGACATTGTTCTTGGTTGGTGAATCTATATTGAGGAAGTTTGTTGGGTTTTTCCCCTTAGGGGGTTTTCCCAATGTAAATCTTGGATATGCTGTGAATGTTATTCCTTCAATGATCCTTTATATGCAATCATTGTGCTAATGGTTTATACATAAAAGAACACTAATCTAATTAACTGCTTAAGACGTAAAAATCAACATGGAATCAGAGCGGGCCTAATAGAAGGCATTTTCATAGCACAGAAGAAGTCGCTGAAGAAGTTAAGGGCATAGGAAGACTCTCCTAACCCTAGCGCACCTTTTCCCTTGAATAGTTTTCAATTTTGGACTAATTTCATAAATTAGGGTTTTTGCATACTAGGGTTTATGCATAAACCATAAAGGTGATGTCATCCACCTTGCTAGAGGACGTTGGGCAAGGTAAGACCATCTAGGAGGGTGCACCTAGTCCCCGGATCAGAATTCTGAAATTTGAAGTTTGAGAAATTAGGGTTTCCTCATAAAACCTTAAGTTTGTAGTCCCAGTTGCAATTGCAGTACCAGTACCAGTTGTAGTTGCAGTACCAGTTGCAGTTGCAATATCAGTTGCAGTTGCAGTGTCAGTTCCTTCGTCCCAGTTCCTTCATGCTAGTTGTTGTGCCAGTTACAGCGCCAGTTGCAGTACCAGTTGCAGTGAATGTTTGTGTGAAGTGTTGGGAATCATTTTTTATTGTCCTAGTGCGCCTTACCCTAGCAAATCTCCAACTACCTTTAAATTACAAGTTGAAGCACCTTTGAAGTTTTAAAGGTTCGTTATTGCTTGTCACTGCTATCGGATGGTGCCACTACCTGTCGGTATTGTCAAAGGTATGTACTTACATGTATTTAAACTGTATCATTATCTTAAGGGTATTTGCAGGAGAAGGGGTCTTTTGTCCAAACAACAATCGCGGATCCAAAAGGATCTCAGATCCAGCACATTCAAAGGAACAATGCACCCGAGGTTTGATTATTTTGATATGCCTCTATTTGTTATGGCATTATTGTGATCTTATGAACATCTAGGTTGTATTTTAATCTATTGAAGTTATGACTATCATACTAACCATTGGTCAAAATTAAAGTCAAAGTATTAGATTGATTAAGGTTGAGATTATAGAGTTTATTCTCTAATTCAGATTTTTGTCAAGAAAGCATATTATCTTAGTACAGAGGACAGGTTGAAGAGAATACTTGTCATCTTGAGTGAAGGAGACTCGGAAGAAAAGCAACAATACTCATTCTTGAGGACAAGACTCCAGGTTCCAGGTTTGATTGATTAAGTTGATAAGATTCAAATTTGCACATATCAAGTTTGATAATTGCCACATTACAAGTAAACACTATAGTAGTGATAGAAATCTTTGAAAAGTTTTATTATTGAATACTTGGTAGCATGTGAGCATTATTGAGATAAATGCTTATTGTAATCATTTACTAGATATAAGTAACATCTCCTCTCGGAGAAGCTTCTTTTTTTGTTTCTAGGTTACCATGGAGGAATGATTGATCACAACACTAGAAGAGTGGTTCTCTCATTTCTTATTATTGTATTTCTTACTTTTGACCCTTATTTCAGGAAGGTCACAAGTGATAGCTCTGAAGGAGCTACTGTGACGATTGTTCTCACTATTGTTTTTATTATTTTTATAAAGAGTTTTATTCTTGTCTACTATTTCTCCCTTGTTGTTCTTGTTCTGGGTAGGTCACAAGTGATAACCCTGAGGGAGCTATAGTGACGGTTGCAGGAGGCAACATATTAGATGAGACATGGAGCAGACTATGCAAGCTGTATACATGACCGTATACATCCATGTACTGAAGAAGAAGAAGCTACTTTTGTTAGATATAGAACATCTCATATGGAGACAGATCATGAGCAGAAGGCTCCAAAGATGACAGAACAAATCCCTCTAATGCATTTGATCACTCTTCATATGATCAGGAAGAGTTAGTAGAGCCAGAAGGGCCTACCCAGAATCATTGCAGTAACCAGGAACAGACCAGTATGGTCTCGTGACACTTTTCAAGATGCAAATCCATATAGCATTGACGAGCCATATCATGAGGAGCAAATGGCTCCACCAGTGGTGAGGCAGGAGGCCCCACCAAGTACTAGCTCAAAAGGAGCTAGAGTTCAGAGGCAGTTAGCCCTTACGATCCAGGAAGGAGGAGTAGCCTCCCCAGGACCATTCATAGAGATGTACAAAGCTTGATTTGTGTCCAAAGGATTCTCCCAGCAAGAGGTAAACGACTATGACGAGACACTTGCTCCAGTAATCAGAAGAAGTATATATAGAACAAACATGATTCATTAAAAGAAGCCGACACAGTATGAGATTCAGAGGGAGAAGGTATGACAATCCTTGTATTTGAGATTGAGTTATCTCCAGTGCCAGTTGGTGCAATACAAGAATCAAGCCATGGAGACATGACTACAATAGAAGATTGAGTTACCCCCAGAGAAAGAGGATAAGCTACCCTCAGTGTCTGTTATTGAGCCACTCTCAGTTTCAAATGAAGTTGTTGCCGTGATAGAATAGAGGAGCTACTCTAACAGTTCAACAGCTATGGTGAGAATGGAGCAATCATTCTCAGTTTTAGAAAGAGCAGTTGCAAGTGCAGAGTCCTGGTTCCAGAAGGAACAGTTGCAGAGAGAGTAGAGGACATACTCTCAGGCAGTGAGACAGATAGTTCTTTGCAGAAAGCACATAGAGCTAGCACATGATTGTGCAAATTGAGTTGCAGTTGAGGCAAGTGTACCAGTTTGCTACAATGTAATGTGAAAATTTGGTTCATCGATATACTTGAAGAACATGAGGATAGATATATGTTTTGCGGTGAACACATTGAGTCAATACATGATTGAGCCTAGACATGTTCACCTGATTATGACAACATTTGACGACGTACCTAAAGGGTACAATCGATTATGGACTCAGACATATCTCGGATCGTGAGATAAGATTGCAGGGCTACAGAGATTCTGATTGGTCAGGCAGTGTCACAGACCAGAAAAGTACATCCGGATGTTGTTTTAGTATGGGATCAGTTGTGATCTCGTCACTTAGTGTGAAGCAGACCTGTATGGGACTCAATTCCGCAAAGGCAGAGTATGTGGCAGCATGGTCAGCTTGTGGTGAAGCAGTATGGCTTCAGAAGTTGATTACAGAATTGTTTGATCTTGAGTTGGAGGAAACCTGTATCTATTATGACAACCAGAGTTGCATAAAGTTGTTAGTGAACCCAGTGTGTCATGACAAGTCCAAGGATATTGAGATCAACTACCATTATATCCGAGAGATGATACAAGAGGGAGCAATAAAGCTCCAGTGTGTTCCTACCGACAGGAAGGTAGCAGACATGTTGACTAAGCCTCTGTCGGGAGTGAAGTTCGAATACTTTAGAGACAAGCTTGGTGTGGTCCATAAGGATTTTCCCTCATGAGAGGGAGTGATGTGTTCCCCAGTAGCAGGAAGTGATGTGTTCTGATGTGTTCCCCAATAGAGGGAGCTACTCCAATGCAGGCTAGTATGCTACCCTAGCGTAGGTTGGTACTCCAACGCAGGCTAGTACTCTACCCCAATGCAGGTTGGTACTCCAACGCAAGAAGGTGTTGAAATAATGTAACTACAAAGAGTATTCTTATTATTATTGATATTTTATTCATAGGATCAATCCACATTGTGGATTGATCATGTCGGATATTGTAATAGGACCAAATCCCCTTTTGCAAATTGGTCAAAAGACAATTGTAATAGGCAGAATAAGAAGTCGGCCCCAGCAGTGAATTAAGAGACCCAGAAATATAATAAAGGTGGGTTTACCCACCCAGATTGAGAAGTCGGCGCTGCCAGTGAAGAGACACTTCACACATGCCAGAACTTGTATAAATAAAGGACGCTAGCGCCTCATTTGAACACAACTCACTTGCTCAGTTTGAGAGACAAGTTTTGATCTATTACCAGCAAAGGAGAGAGAGAGTGGCGCGTATCTTGGAGAGGACTTTCTGTTTTAGCATAGAGATCTCTTGGCATTGTATTGGCTATCTATATTAAGGAAGTTTTGGTGGGTTTTCTTCCCCTAGAGGGTTTCCCAGGATAAATGTTGCGTCTCTTGTGAATGTGTATTTCTCAGTGATCTTGTTCTTATGTTGTTGTTATCTATTGAAATGCAAAGAACTATAATAATGGCATAAACATTAACATAGTATCAGAGCCAACCTGAAGGAAGCATATTTCGCAAGAGAAAAACGTCATTGTTGTCGTACCTGCAAATTAGGGTTTTTCAAAAGTGAAGCTTTTCAGCTTCAAAACCACCTAGAAAGTTGCGCCCTCCCCAAGGATCATTTTGGCACCTTCAGCGCACCTTTTCAGTGGCTGGATCTCCCGGAAAGTGAAACCCTAGTTTCACAAAAGTACCAGAAAACCAGTGCCAGAAGCACCAATCCAGAAATCCGCAGATCAGATTTGAAGGGGCAAAATTTGGATTTTCTCAGACCCAAACACACCAAGCAGCTCGCCTCAGCAAAGCGCATCTCCTGGTAAGTTCAGTTTTTTATTTTGAGCACTTTCATTTTTCGATCATTTTCCTAGCTCCAGGTAAAGATGTCTGCAAGCATTAAGCTTGTTGACAAGTTAGAAGGAGTGGAAAACTT
>ML830899.1:45159-61862 GCA_009831015.1 Picea engelmannii | reverse complement strand
GCCCCTTGTTTAGGGATTTTGGGTTTTGGGCTTATGTAATGGGTATGGGGATGTCGGCCCATGGGTTTACCCATGGTTAGGCATTTTTGTAATGTATAAATAGATATATAGGCAATGTAGAGAGGGGCTTGGTACTTAGCCAAAGTGTTGAGTAAAAATTGTAAATGCTTTGTGCATGCTATGTTGAGAACCTGCAGAGTTGAGTGCAAGTGACTGTAAGAGACTGTGTAAAGGCTTTGTGTTGTAATCTAGCTCAAGGAAGGAGGATCTAACGAAGTGCGCACAGATCTCTTGTCCTATGCAGAGTAGGATCTTGTGGCTCTGTGCATGTAGAAGGTTGACATAAGACAATAAAAGAGAAGAAGAGTTTTTGGATGTAGGCCTAGGCTAGGGGTGAACCACGTATATCCTGTGTTGCTATGCTTTGTGAGATGTATTGATGTGTTTATGTGTTTACTTGATTAGTTATTTGATATAGATGAATGATAGATAGAAATTTTGATGCTTTGTGAATAATAATGTGAATGAATGCTAGATCTGATCTATATTTATGTGCTAAGTGCTTGGGCATATTAGATATTGTAGACTACTGCACTGATCCATTGTTAGGTTTTACCTACGCTGTAAATTAAGGTTGAATACTAATGATCTATAACTACTAAGTGCTCTATTAAGGTGTTACAATCACAGATCTATGTCCCAGCTAAGGTTGCAGACACTAGAGTCCTACAACCACCCCTGCCTATACCTCGGGTGAGACTTCATCTATTTTTCAGGTGTTGCCTAAAGGGCCAGTAGTTAGGGTTTTGTTGGTGTGCTATTGAAGCGTTGAACCCTGGGTCTACCCCTGTGCCAACAAGTATGCATTTGTAGTTAGGAAATTGATGGTCACGATATTTTATCGACAAAGAGTGATCCGACGGTTCATATTCTCGTCGATCTTAATGACCATTGATCTGTGGCTTAAAACCCGATTGGTCCATGATCTCCATTTAAAGAGCATGGAGAGTCATTTGTTGATGATCGATTGTGAGAAACTCTCTTGTAAAATCTCTCTGTAATCTTTTTCTTTTTCACTAATAAACTACTCCAAGTGGTCGTGTTGGCTGGGGTCGTGGATGTTTCCCCATAGGGGTTTTACCACGTGAAAACATTGGTGTGTTGATATTTGATATGCTTATGTGAGTGGTTACTGAAGGTGTTTGTCCTATGTTGGAATACCTATTTTTTCGAAAAAAGAAGCTGAGAAAGTATTTATAATGTTAAAGGAGAGGATAACAGAACAACCTATCTTGATTTTTCTAGAATTTAGGAAGACTTTCCAAGTCAAATGTGATGCAAGTGGAGTGGACATTGGTGCAATTTTAAGTCAAGATGATAAGCATGTTGCATATTTCAGTGAGAAGTTGAATGACTCTAAGAGGAAATATCTGACTTATGATAAGAAACTTTATGCTATAATTCAAGCTTTGAAGAAGTGGAGGCATTATCTTATACCAAAAGATTTTATTTTGTATACTGACAATCATGCTTTTTAGTTTATAACAAGATAAGAGAAGTTGAATTAGAGACATTCCAAATGGGTAGAATTCATGTAGAATTTTACTTTTTTCATTAAGCATATTAGTGGGAGTGATAACAAAGTTGCATATGATTTGAGAAGGAGATGTTTGATCTTACGAGAATTCCAAGTGGAGACTTTGGGGTTTGAACACCTAAAGGAAATGTACAAAGGAGACACAGATTTCATGGAGGCTTATGAAGCTTGTGAAAATCCTTTGATGAGAGATAGAAGCCCGTGGATGGAGTATATAATCCAGGGAGGCTTGCTATTCAAGAGGAGTCAATTATGTATTCCTAAATGCTCAATGAGGGACAATTTTTTGAAGGAAAAGAATAGTGGAGGATTGGCTAGACATTTTTGCCATGATAAGACATATGCACAATTGAGTTCTTCATATTATTGGCCAGGAATGAGATCTGATGTGAATAAATTTGTGTTCAAATGAAGAATCTTCCAGTATACTAAAGGGAAGCATCAAAAAACAGGGTTGTACCAACCATTTCCTATTCCAAACAAGCCATGGGATGCTATAAGTATGGATTTTTTTCTGGGATTGCCAAGAACCCAGAGGGGGAATGATTCAATATTTGTGGTAGTTGACAAGTTTTCAAAGATGACACATTTTATACCATGTCAAAAAACAAGTGATGCTACTCACATAGTGAGTTTGTTTTTCAATGAGATCGTGAGATTGCATGGATTACCTAGGAGTATAGTCTCAAATAGCAAAATTTGTGGGAAAATTTTGGAGGAATTTGTGGAAGAAATTGTTGATGGATTTGTTTTTTATTTCAACATATCACCCTCAGAAATATGGAAAACCTGAGGTAGTGAATAGGATCTCAGGAAATTTGTTGAGAATCTTAGTGACTGAACATCATAGTCAGTGGGATCAAGTTATTCCTCAAGAAAAATTTTCATATAATGATTCACCAAACATGAGTATTGGTAAGAGCCCATTCCATGTAATATATGGAATTCACCCTAGAGGAATTTTTGAGTTAAGAGATTTGGGACAATATGAATTTCAGAGTGCATGATCAAAAGACTTTGCTGTAGAAATGCTAAAATTGCATGAACAAATCAAAGGCTAACTGTAGAATATCAACCAGAGATACAAGGACTGAGTAGATCATAAAAGGAGAGAGGTAAAATTTGAAGTTGGAGACTAAGTTCTAGCACATCCGAGGAAAGAAATATTCCCAAGAGGGAAATATAATAAGTTGAATCTGAAAAAGATGGGGCCTTGTAAAATTCTCAAGAAATTTGTTGTGAATGCTTATGAGATTGAGCTTCCAGAGGACATTGGAATTTCACAAATATTTAATGTAGTAGACTTATATCCTTATAGGATGGATGTCATAGGAGAAGAAAATGACAAGGAGGAGGTCCAATGGATGCAACAGATTCCCATAGCAGAGAAGCTCCAGATAGAAAAGGTTTTAGAGCAGAGGATTACGAAAAGAACCAAGAGAAAGGTTTACTATGAATATCTAGTCAAATGGAAGGACCATCTAGTAGAATATGCCAATTGATTGACTGAAGCAGATATTCAAAAGCATGGAAAGAAGGTTGAGGATCTCATGGACGGGATTATGTGAATATTGTTTTCATAGGAGTATGATGCAAGAGCATCACCATCATCAATTAATGAGCCATGGTGGAAGGTGACTCAGCACACATTAACTAGTTTGGATTCCAAGGAGGTGTAACAATTTAAATTTTTGAAACCTTTGTAATTAAAGATCCCATGAGATCAAAAGGCTAGAGTCATTGCATGTACTCCATAAAGTTGTAATTGTATGTAATGACTATAGATTGTACATATTTTGAGTATCGACTCAAATCTAAGATTGTAAATGTACACTTACTATACTATACTTAGTAATAAGATTGTCTTTATTAAGATGTGAAAACATTAGAATAGTCTGGAGGGAAGGATAGAGAATCCCTTTCATGTATAAATAAATGTAATCTATGCCAATGAGAGTTTGTTGAAACTTTTCTTGGAAGTTGTTCAAGAAATATAAAAAAAGAGAATTGCTCTCAAAATTCCG
This sequence comes from Picea engelmannii, assembly GCA_009831015.1. Classification (NCBI taxonomy): domain Eukaryota; kingdom Viridiplantae; phylum Streptophyta; class Pinopsida; order Pinales; family Pinaceae; genus Picea; species Picea engelmannii. Next base: position 58,241 of record ML830899.1, on the reverse strand, counting down.
AGACTGTAAACTTGTTCATTTTTCTGAAACCGAATAGATACTGTGTTGTTATCTCTGTGTGTGAGTTTGTAATTTAATGTTTTATTGAATGAGTTATTGATTTAGTTATAATTTTCAATTGTTTCTCTTCTGATAATCTTACTGCAAGGAGTGCACAGTGCCAAAACAAGGTGTGCAAAGGCCACCCCTTTTTTGGGTTTGGAGACTCAGGAGATGTAGTGCGGTTATGCACAGAGCAAGTGCAAGGAGTGCACAGATGAATTTCAAAGGTCTAAGATTGAGAGAGTTAGCACAAGGAGTGTGTCGAACCTATAGTTCTAAGGGTCTAAGAAATATGAGAGAAGCGCAAGTGTGCACAGGAGTTCGCTTCTTATAAGTGAAAAAAGATTAGGAGGGATAGCGAGTATAAGGTTCCAAGGAGGAACTCGACCAAGTGGGGAAATCATTAGTTAAGAAGCATTAAGTCCTGCAATCCTTCAGATTTCGCCACTTCGATAGTTTAGAGTAGTGAGTTGTTTTCAAAGACGTGAAGCCTCGAAGCTTCGAAGCCCATAGTTAGTCTCAACCGTCAATCGGTGGGTAAGTGTGAGTCGTAGATATCTGAGTTACTCGGGATTCAACACTTCGGGTGATTTTGGGTGGTAATTGTGTTGTGTGGAAAGTTCCTGAAGCTCGGAGCCCTAGAGTTGTTGTCATCCATAGGTCGTGCAAAGGAGACAGATTCATGTCCATCGTTTGATTAAGTCTTAACTTTGACGTTGAGAAGTGGAAGGATAGGGTAACACCCATGCCTTCCAGTTAAATCACTTTATGATCGAATTCGATAGGTAAAGAATCCGATGCATTTGAGCACATAGTTGGTTGAAGTGAATTCTTCTAGAGCCGTGGAGCCTGGAGTAAACCTAGATCATTGATGTAGAGGAGGAGTTTGGATCGTTGATCCCTGAAGTCTTTGGGATTTTGATGGTTCGACTATTTGAGAGAAGTTTTTTATTTGAGGTTGGAATGGAGGAACTCCGAGTCCCGGAGCACCGAAAAAACATTTCACTAAGTTATTGGCCCTAATCCATGGTCACATGCACAAGTCGGCAGAAGAAAAGGGACCCTTGCAGATTTGAATTTCTTGCATGTTTGAAGAGAAGCATGTGAGTAAGGTAAAATCAGGGGTCTGTGTGATCCTGAGAGCTAATTCAAATCTTGTGAGAGAAGAGCCTAGACTAGGAGGTCGTAGTGCCAGCCCATGGGCTTGGTGGTTTGCATGAAATATACTAGATTAAGGTTAACCACATCCTTGTAGTAAAATAATTAATATTTTGCATGAGATGGAAAATGGCATGAGTCTCAAAGTGTTGAATTTTTTTTTTCATTGATTTCAAAGACAGGGGGAGACTTCAAATGTCTAAGATAAATATTGTAAGATGGAGTTTGTTGGAAATATTATTTTTGGGTTTTTGATGCTTAGTTTGGATACCCTAGATTTGAAGGAATTTTTACTCTAAATACCTATCTCAAATGGGAACATAGATTATATGGTTGGAAATATTATTCCAATCCCTTTCCAACAATATATGGCACTCCCTATAAATCATTAGGAATGAAGAGATATGAATTTTTCTATCAGAAAACCCAACCAGAAAGTTCAAGTCGGCCCAACCAGTCTTTACATGTCGACCCTAAAAGTGAGCACATAAACACTATAAATACATGATAGATGTGCGAATTTGAAGAGAATCCAAGAAAGAAGATAAAATATGAGGTGCAGATAAGAAATGTGAGGTGTGTAAGGGAATATGGAGAGTATTCTTGTGGTCTAAAGGTGCAAGAGGAGTTTTCTTGGAGTTTTAAAGGTGCGCTATGAAGGAATAAGTTCTATGATGTTGAAAAGTGTCCTTCTTTGAGGTTGTGATGCTACAGTTTGGATTTATAATATGGGAATGATGCTATCATTTTTTCTAGGGCATGAATCTCACTAGGGTTTGAATCTATGCCTAGGGTATGAAGCAAATATAGGCATTGGAGCATGAAAGTTAAGGGTATGATGACACTATGAAATGCATGAAGTATGAATCATGCATGTGAAGTAAAAAATACTATGTGTATGGATATCGTAGGTTTGTTCATATACATGTCTTATTGAGTTAGTGCTCAACTGATGAGATTGGTGTATCTAGTAGGTTGGTGCCTACACAATATCTTGTTGATTTGGTGCTCAACTAAGGAGAATGGTGTCTCCAGTAGGTTGGTTCCTACAAAATATCTTATTGAGTTGGTTCTCAACTTAGGATATTGGTGTCTCCAGTAGGTTTGTGCCTACACAATATATTTTTGAGTTGGTACTCAACTAAAGAGATTGGTGTCTCCAGTAGGTTGGTGCCTACAAGCATTTTAATAGTAGGTTGGTTCCTACAAGCAATTATAAAGATAATTTTTTGTGGTTTTATCCTACAAGGGTTTCCAAGTTAAACTCTATGTACCATGATTTAATTTTACATGAATTTATTATTTTAAATTTAATGAATAATTAATGAATTCTCAATTAAATTAAAAAGTATCTTATGTCGATTCACCCCTCCTCTCAGTATAAGCATAATTTCAACAATTGGTATCAGAGTCGATTCTTTCAGAAACACTTTAACCACTTTAAAGTAGATATCAAGCACATATGGATAGTGAGGAAGGCATCCGTGCAAGAAAATATCATTTGTTTGATGGAACAACTATGCATCATGGAGTATAAAAATGAAGAGATATATGATGGTCCTTAGGTTTGGTATCTAGGAATCTATCACAATAGGTTATATAGATGAAGCTGGGAAGGAGTCAAGTGTAAACAATGAAAAAACAATAGATTTCGTCTTGAGTGACCTATCATCTTCTAAGACTACCAAGGTAATGTAGTGTACATAAGCTAAAACAATTTGGGACAAGCGACAATTTTTTTATGAAGAGAGATCTAGTGATTGTTCTAGCCATGAATCATAGATAGAAGATGTGAAATTTGTGAGAAAGAAAAAGGATGACCTTGCAAATACAAAGGTAATAGACCCTTCAAATGATTTAATTGTGGTAGAATATGACATTTTACTGCTAAGCGTCCATATGCAGAAAGGGAAGATAGTGGCGATTAAGACGAATATTTCTCCATAACCATGGAAACAAAGCCCGTTGATGAAGAAATAGAATATAATTAGAAAGAAAAGCCATATTTAGAAGAATAATATCTTGAAGAAGAACTTGTTAGTCCCTTTAAAGAAATATATAGGCTTAGCAAAAATAATATAAAGCAAAAGGAGAAATTTTAGAAACATGAGAAGAAGGATCATGATCTTGAAGAAACAAAGAAGATAATTATTAGATTGAAGATTCAACTATAATAAGTAAAAGGAATAGAAGAAGCAGTGAAAATTCAGCTCAAAGAAAAGGAAGAAACCCGTGAAAAGTTAGAGTATGAAGTTGTCTCATTAAAGGAAAAATTGAATAAGTCAAGTGCTTAGTTAAATTTTGAAAACGACACTGAAACTTTAAACGAGATCCTCAGTTTCCAAAGGTCAAAATTCATCAAGACTGGTCTTGGCTATGATGAGAATCATAGTACTCTTGAATAAAAGCCTAATAGATATGCTAACATTCTCAAAGGATCCATCAACAATGAAAGAAACAATAGGAAAAAAAATGATGATAAAAATAAACTAGATTCTTCTCACAAGAACAACGATAATGAGTTCAGAAGATTTGTTCCATCAAGAAGGGCTTTCACAACCCAGTATCAAAATCTCTTCCTTGGACACTATTTTGATATCAATAGTTTTGGTCATAAAGAAATAGATTTTAGAGATTATACAAGAAGTGACCATGTGCGAAACATAAATAGAGGTCATTACAAGACCTCAAAGGATGATTATGTGAGCAACAAAACCATAAGTTCTCATGGGTTTTCTAATAGAAACTACAATTCATTTTCTCCTCTAATTGATTACGATATTGAATGATATAAGTGAAATAAATATGGGAAAATAACATGTGACTGTAGAAGTAACATAAGTCTCCTAAACAAAACATGTAAGTAAATGTTCTTACCAAGCATAGATAAGAATACACAAGGGTATGTGTTATAGCCTTAATTTCCACCCTACAGGGTCTTGGAGAAGGAAATTTTAAGTAAGTTTTGGGAGTCGCGTAGGAGAAAACTATACGAAAAAAACAAATAAGCAAGATGAGTGAAACACATTTAGCACATATTCAAGATCCAATGCACAAAACAAAGGAAGTACTTGGTAGTAGTTAGATCATTTGGTCCATTTTGTAATGGGTTAAGCCCTAGTAGCAATGTATAAATATGTAATGGGTTTTGGGTAGAAGAGAGCGATTTAGTCAAGGAGAGATAACATTAAGCTGTGAGTGAAATCATAGACTGAGAGTATGAGCGAATGATATGAGTAAAGTTCAGGAGTATGATTGGAGAATGAGATAAGTGCACACTATATGCACTGATGACTAGGTCATTTTTTGATAGAACTGATGTATCTTATTTGAGCACAGTGTGCACCTGTTATAAGGATTGACCATGAATGAATCATATAAGAAGTCAGTCATTGTGGATGTATCCCAGTTGGGGTTAACCATGTTAAATGTCTATGTTCTGATGTGTGTGTGTTGTTATGAAGTGTTGGTTTACTTTGTTTGTTGTGCACATGTAATAGATGCTTAATGGTTAATATGAATATGTATCTGATGGTTATGCACATAGGTTAAATGGTTAAGTAAGATGAATCTGTCATATATTATTATGATATCATGATTCCACGCACAATGTATTTTGAGTGAATGTTAAGTAAGAATGAATGTTAGAACGGTCTCCATTTCCTTCATGACTATGGAAGCATGGTTCCTACAGTCCCCATAGATACCTTGGATGAGATTTCACCTGCTTGTGTATGATGCCGAAAGGGACAGTATCTTGGGATATTTTGGTAAATTATTGTTGAACCCAGGTTCTCACCATTGCGCACCAACAAATGGTTCTATTGTCGGGACCAAGATTTGCGAATGAAGGGAATGTGGAGGCCTATTAAGGAGGAGATTGGAAAATTTTTGGACACGAAAGAGATCGAGTTTTTTGTAGATCAGAATAAGAATCCACAGATCAATGCATAGAAATGACTACAGAGGTATGTGTTTACATATTTGCATGAAATTTTCTTCGCTGAATTTTTGAATATTTTAGCAGAGTGGATCCAAACATTAATTGAATAGATCGGAAGATTTTGTACTCAGGTTGTTCTAAGAAATTAGACTATTGAGTTAATTAGGCAAGTTAATGCTACAAGCAATTGGGTATCACATGCAAAATATTACTGAATGGAAAGTGTTTTGGGAGGTTACATTACTAAATTTTACATAGATTATACTTAGTCATACAGTGCTACTAAAAGGGAATTCCTTAAGGGACCGCGTGGAAGATACCTTAAGTCACTATATAATTGGATTAAGATGTTATTATGTGATAAGAGAGTTATGAAAATGGAATCTGATTGCTAAGCATATTTGCGCACATAGGCGGACTGGGGGCTGACAAGGGGATGGTATGAGCATAAAAAAGGATGAAGAGAAGGAATGAGGAACAGATGGGATGAGGATGTCGAGAGAATAAGAGTGTGTGACGAACAAAGAAATTGGAGTATTGTGTAGTGGTAAGATATTTATATCAAATAAGAAGAGGACTATGGATGAGAGAGAGGGGAAGCATAGTGAGATTTAGGAAAGAGACATAGGTGTGATACTCCATATCGAAGGAAGTCTGTGCATAGAAGAAAACATCTATCATATTAGTCCGGTAGAAGAAGATCCCACTTAGATTAGACTCTATGTCAAACCCACAACCCCATGTGCGTCGCCAAGAACTAAGGTAAGATCTCAATATTTGTCAGCTATAGTTAGTGAAGGAAATAAAAATAGTCATAGTAGTGGAAGTACTATGCCAAGTCAGAATCAGTTAGTTTTATCAGGAAAGAATATCATGTAGAACACAATGGCAGGAGTAGATCCTACTTTAATAATTCCTATATTCCATGGAGCGGGGATAGAGGATCCAAAACAATATTTGTTTATTTGTGAGACAATATGGACTATGAAGAATGTCCAAGATGATGATGCAAATATTTGGAAATTGGAAACAACATTTATAGATCGTGTATTATTATGGTATATGAAATATCATACTACGACATCTGTGTGACAAAATAGAACATTGGTAGAGGTAAGACAAGCTCTATTGAAAGATTTTCAAAAACCTAAGTTCAAATCACAATGAATTACAGAGTTGAAGGAGATAAAGAAGATAGTGAATGAATAAATATGGGACTATGATCAAAGATTTAAGATGCTGAAGGATCGGTTGACATTCCAAATTCTAGATGAACAACATAAATAGCGGTTTATTGCAAAATTGTTGTTGCATATGCACTTCCCTTTGATGCAATATTATATCATTTCACAGTCAGAAGCCTTAGAAATTGATAAGAAATTAGAAGCATCCCTGGTTAGAGAAAATGGTGTAGGGATGGATCAAGTGTAGTCGTAGCTAGTAGCGCTAACTATTTAGTTGCATGATCTTGTGAAAGGAAACGAAAAATGCAAGGAAGTCTGGTGTATAATGTGTTGAATAGAAGGATGTCATAAGAATGAATTCCCAACATTTTAGCAGTATTTGAATACAAGAGATTTGAATCCATTAGCGTTATGGTGTGAGATTTGTAAGATGATGGGTCACCATCCTCATAATTTCCCTTTGATGCAAAATTTCTAGAGTACTACGAGAAATGTGTTTTGTAAATTGTATAACTCTATTGGACATGAAGAGAAGGAGTTTTTCACATTTTATTTGATTAGAGAGTGTACAATAGATGCATATAGAGTCAAGGGAGAAGAATCTGAAGGAGGAGCATCATAGTATAACACTTCAAGAGGTCATAATCAAGTAGGAGGAGGAGAGTTCAGAGGTCATGGAAGAGGAGGATTCAACAAAGGTAGATGGCTTGTTATATGTTATAACTGTAATCATCCTAGACATTTAGCATGAGACTTCCTGAATCCATGCACACAATGTACGTATTTCATATAACTAGACCATGTGATGAAGGATTTCCCACAATTAATCGTGAAATGGAAAGAAAAGAGGAACACAAATGTATAGATGATAGCAACAGAGGTGCGTGACGAACAACCTAACATAGAAATAGTTACATGTAGAGGAACCAGAACCAGAGCTGATGCAATACATCAAGGAAATAGGATCCACCAATGGGTAAGGAAAGTAGTAGAGCCTCAAATGTTGTTTGACACTATAAAGGAAAAAAAGATGTATATGCAAGCAAGGAAGGAGTAATGGGAGAAGAATGGAGAAAGTCAACTTTTACCATGCCACCTTTTTATGATAGGCCACCATTGTATGATATGATACTAGTCAATGACCATTCAGAAAGGCAAGTTGACAAGGTAATCACTTTGAATATTTTTCAAAAAAATTGTTTAGAGTTAATGAAATATGAGTCTCCTTTGAATATGCTGGGAGGAATGATTGACCGTTGCACCCAAGAGAAAGAGATACCTGTTGCACACAAAGAAATTAATCAGGTGCACCGAAAGAAGAGAACAAATAGGGAGTTTCAACTCAATGCATAGATAGGAAACTATGACTTTGATTATTCTAGACATCTCAACCATTCAGGCTTCAGAAGAATCTTTGATTGGATAAGAAGGACCACAATATTCTTTAACCTTCTTTATTTATATTTGATCTAGTTCTTGCCTCATTTCACCCTATGAAATCATATTCCCTTCAATATCTATTGTTTCATCTTGCATTATCAGTAGACTTGGATCCCTCCTTTATCTTAATACCATGGAAAATTCTACGTCAAAATCCCCAACATGTGTGACGTTAGCAACTTGTTGTAAGGACATTATGTCTCTAGGAATATTGTTGTACAATTTGTTAAATTCAACAATAGATTCATTTGATTCATTTTTGAGAGAACCAAATTCGGTCAGGTAATATAGGCTCTCTCTCTTTTTCCTCCGTTTCTTCATAAATGTAGACTCAAAAACCTACAAGCTATCTATTGTGTTGATGCTTTGTAAATTTCCTAGAGGTTGTCAGAAAAGAAGAAATCTATGGGAGGTAACTTTATCCAACCACTTCGAAGCTGGGATCTAGCCCTACCAACTTTAGAGAGGGATCTCTCTGTATGATTTAGATATGTTTCAAATTTAAAATATTAGGCTAGGTAAATAAAATATGTTGGTTTTGTTTGTTGTCGTTTTCGTTGGGTTGGCTGAGAGAGATTTACACATCCATTGGGCTATGGGGTCTGTATCATGAAATGAAATCTAACCAAAAAACAAAGAAACTTTTCATAGGGTGAGATAATGTAATCGCTGGATTCTTTTAGCAACATAAATGAGGAATAGAAGGAAAGGCGAGAATGTCAATTACAACAAAGAAGCAGTTAAGAATTTCTTTATCGTAAAATCAGAAGATGAAACACTCAAAACTTTTAAAGTCAGAAATAGGGTATACAAAGATAAATCCTGCAACATTCGTTACTTTCAAAGATTAGATTTAGAAAACAGTGCGATAACTAAGCGAGAATAACATTTAGCTTAGAAAGGAAAACATCACCAATGAGTACACACAAGAATCCTGTGAAAATGCCTCTTTGTATTAATGGAAGATCTCTTGAAAAATATTACAGTCTAGTAACTCACAGGGCGTAAAGATCGAACCTCAATACTTTGAAAAGTGAAGTATTTATAACAAAAAATTACAAACGATCCTGTCATTAAAGATCAAGATGTGGTAAACCTATTTTTAGATTAACTAACCTAACAAATTACAAAAATCTAGGAAACTGTTTGATGATGTGTCGAAACTTCATGTTGTTTTCTGGGTGAACCGTTGGTGAGGCCTCTGCATGACCTCGTCTGACTGGATAGCTGACTGGGTTGGGACAACTCATCGACTACTCGATCAGGTTGCAAATCTCTTCCCATCGAAGATGACTGGGAATGATGACTTTGAGTAACCTTTGGTAGACTTCATCCATCTCTGTGTACTTGGCAAAAGTAGGCTTGATGATGAAGATGTACTGGATCTCATGTTGTATGCTGATGTCCAACTGTAGTGCATATAAGAATACCTTGCCAGTGATACTACCTTGAATTCCTAAAAATTTTGAACTATCCTTAGCCACATCGGCTAGTCTCTTTTTGTAATCGGGGAGCGTCATCAATTTGTCATTTATTAGATTCAAACCAAGAAGACCTTTCTTTTGTAGAACCTTGATCTTGATGAAAAACCTTTGTACCCCTAGGTCCATAGCCTGAACCTTTTCTTCCAGCTGTAGCATCAGTCTTCTCTTGGTCAAGACTCTCTTGACCTCAAGGATGGTCTTTGTTCTATCCTCAATTCTCAGCTCTTCCAGCTCCTCTTTGGTTTTAGAATTTAGGAATTTGATGATTTCATTAGCCTCTGTGGGAATCTCTACCAGTTTTGATCTAATATTCTTGATGGCTTGTTTCCTTCTCTGTACCAATTCATTTTTCTCAAACATAATCTGTATCATTGGCCATATTTCATTCATAGACTTGGTGATGTCTTTCTAGACACTTTCTTTGACTTCGGCCAGTGTTTTGCCTACCACTGTTTTCTTTTGAAGATGTTGTAACTCTTGTTTGAGTTGATTTGACAGTTTTTTTTCCTTTGAGTAGCTGGTTTGGTAAGAAGATTTGAGTTCCTAGAGTTTCTCAATCTCCTTTTTGAGCCTGCTAATCTCTGTTTCTTGCAGATTCATCTCTTCCATAGACTTAGCCAGTTCGACAGTCTTTTCCAGAGATGTCAGTGGGTTTGCCGATGGAATTTCTACTAGTGATGATGTGCTCACTCCTGAGAGTGGAACTACACTCATTGGAATGACTTCCATGGGTTTTGATTGTTCTTTCTCTTTCACTAGATTCTCCATTTCAGCGTCCATTTCCTTCAATTGTGCATTCTGCTCCATGATCAACTTAAGCATCTCATCTTTTTCTCCTTCTGTCTCTGCTATTTCCTTTGCCTGTGAGTCTACTGTTGGTGGAAGATTTAATTGTTTCCTCAAAGACGTTAGGTTGGAATTTTTATTCTTGATCATCTCCTCGAATGCTTTCAGATTCGAGGGATCATACTCGATCTTGAGGACCAGTTCCTCCAACATCTTAATCCTGTTATCCTTGGCAAAGGATGATATTTTGTCCAACGTCAACTGTGTCTGGACGTTATTCAGAGACACTTGTAACTTGGAGGCAGTAGTGGAAGCATGTGCCAACGTGGAGAAAACCATTTCTCCAGTTTGCCTATGCAGATCCATTTGATCAGCTGGATGCACGTCCTTAGTCTGGAATTCAAAAGTTTCCCTTTTGTAATCGGTGATTACTTTTGGGTCTGGCACCTGTGCTTGGAGAAATTCCATGTGCATTCTTCCCTTCTCAGTGTCGAATGTTGATAGCAGCCTATGTTGTGCAATCGATGTCTGCTTCCAGAATTGGGTGTATGTGCTGCTAGTTAGAGTCTGATTCCTTTTCTTGATCAAATCGTATTTCTCAAAGATACTCAGCTTCAGTCCTGTCTTGCCTCGCTGGTTGATTGGTGGAGTATCTGTAGGATTCTTTTGCAATAATGAGGTTATGATCTGCTTGCTGCTTGTACTGAGGAGCGGCCGATCAACCTCCATCATTGTAGTGGATGGAATTGCCTTTTCTCTAGCCAGGTCAGGAGCCGGACTGGATTTTGGCCTCTTGGTATGTAGTCAAAATTATTCAGATGATACTTCAGTGACAGGAGGTGACAGATCCTGCCTAGGCCTTTTCTCCTTTGGAGCCTGTGGTGTGGTCATCTGTGATACAGTGACTGGGAGGTCCTGTTGTTCTATCTCAACCAAAGTATTTGGCTCCCATTCTATCTGGTTGGAAAATTTTTCTACCTTAGGCCTAGATATGTGAACATACGAGATATTCTTATTTTTTATCCTCATCTTGAAAATTATCCTGCACAGATCATAGTGCCATGTGAAACTAACAAAGAAGTTCATTTCCTTTAGCAGTCTATCTTCTTCCTCCCCGGTGCCTTGACTGTTGCAGATGAAAGACCCAATCTGCCGTTTGATTCTGAGTTGTTGCTTCTTCTTCAAAGACACAAAATGTATATCATCTGAGTTTATCATTTGCCTTATGTATTCCAGGGAAAAAATTATGACAGGTAAGTACTTGGGTAGTTTATATGGGGCCAACTTGCACCCATAGACTCTAATCTCAGTGTGATTTTGGTACAGGTACCAATCACCAGTCTTTGTATGGTCCGAGAGATGTAGGATCCTCTGAACTTCGTCATTGATTCTGGGTTTGGGTTTGTCACTGAGCATACTCACCACTGGGTGGTAGAACTTCTCGATGAAATGCTTGAAACTGAATTCTGTTGAGTTATGTCTGAGCAGAGAAGTCCATGTTGTTACTGCCTGGGGTCTACCACCTTCGTCCATCTTCTGCATAGAAAAAGCAAATTTGTCTGCTTGGAATAAAATGAACAGGTATGTCAGTATTGAAGAATACCGAAACATGACTTCTATGGTGAAATTTATGAATTGCTCATGAATGTTGTTCGCCAGGAATGTGCTGATGTCGAACTGTGTAGTGGGTTTCTCATCAGTGGAGAAAATAGACAAAAATCCCAAAACGGGTTCATCTACCCATTGATCTATAAAATAACCAAGCAAGTCGCATAGTGATGTGATGACCTGGTTTCCTTTTACTGAGAACAGGGAGGAAGGATAAGGGGGGTTTGTAGTGGGGAGCTGAGCGGATTGTGGAAGAAAAATCTCAAAAATCTAAGATCTTTGAGGAAACGACAACTTCTGGTATAACTCTGCGATGATTTCGAGGTTAAAAGGTGAGGCGGAGTCAGCTTGGGATATTTGCATTGTTTGGTCGATGGTTTCTGGTGTGATGAGGAAAAGAATTTCCTCGGATGAGGACACGATGGCTCTTTTCTCAGGGATAGAGTGGGCTTGGCACTTGAAGGTGAATTCTTGGAAGTGGTGAATCTGGGGGAAAAGATACAAGGGTAGGTTGGACTCCCAGATTCCAATTTCGTCACTCTGGGCCAGGAATACTTCTTTAAGCCATGACTATAGGTATGCGAAGTCGAAATTTCATTTTGTGTCTACTATTAAGTAGTCTTTGTCGGCCAGAGGAATCCTGTCGAGGTCGACAGGTGGCGGGAGAAACAAATTCTCCTCACCTTCTGTTCATTTTGACTTTAGCGCCATTACTGTAATAATACCTACAAATAAAACAAAAGTTAGTAGGGAAAACTATAGATGTGGGTGACTGACTATAACAGAGAGGAAAACGGGGTAAATGTTCTGGTGCGACGAGGGGGTAAATGGTGAAGGAATGAAGAGTGAGGGTAGTTTTTAGTAAACGAGTATCTGTTGGGCACGGGAGACAGATCAGCTGGTTAATAGATAAGTTAGCCAGTAATAAATGGCCAATGGTTCATTCAGAACGTGAGATGGCAGGTGACAATGACTGAGGCATACATATGAGTGACGTGGTGGTTATTGATTGGGGGAAAAGACCATGGTGAAAGGACTTGCTGTGGGTGGACGAGGGAGAAGCATTGATGGAGTTACGGGATGTGACTCTTACAGAAAAGGTGGCAAATGACATCACGAGGTGACGAGGTATGTCAGACAGTAATAGGTGGTGGGTTTCAAGACCAATGGATTCATGCCACGTATAGACAGGGGGTCCACCAGAGTAAAATTCCATTTCGGACCGCCCCCCACCGTTAAAGGTAGATCAGTAGGGGGGGTCTGAAAAATACCTTGAGTCATTGATCTGCGCGCTTTCCTTTCGACTGTATATCTATGCACGATTTTTAACACACATTCCAGACACTCCCCCCCCTCCATTAAAGTCAAAATAGACGGGGGGGTCCGGAATCCAATATAGACCGTAGATCTAGGCACCGAAATTTGGGCCGTCCAGAT
>ML830899.1:32192-45139 GCA_009831015.1 Picea engelmannii | reverse complement strand
CCCCCATCATTAAAGGTAGAATGGTCGGGGGGGTCCGGAAAGACTTTTCCACCGTAGATCTAGGTGCAAACATCTGAGCCATTGATACATGAGCAGTGCATAAATGTGAGCGCGAAAGCATATGCGCCTAGAGAACTTAGGATAAGTGCATATCGTAGGTTTTCCCAAGCTTTCACATGTTTATATCACCAAGGGGTTAGATAACCAACCTTTTAAGCATCCAAGACATGGTCCAACATTGATCATCGAGCTGGTTTTATTGAAATAAAGAAAACTACCCTATGTTCTAACCTAATTTCCTATGACAATTAGCCCAGATTAAACTGTTGGACTAAGAACTTACTCTATCCTGGGGCTATATGACCAAGATTAGGTAGTCTGGACAGATTTATTCACTAACTAACCTAGATCACTTGGCTAAGATTAAACAGTTTAGCCAAGCTTATTCACTATTCCTATCAACATCAATTTAAAAGAACTTGGACATGCTTGAAAGGTGTGGACCAAGTCACTGTTATTGCGTGGGGCTCTATTGAATTTCTTTTATGCCCTCTTTTATTATTTTTCTTTCTTTTTCTTTTTTCTTTTTTTTTCTCAAATTATTTGTAGAATGAAAAATAATTTGACAAACAAAAACACTAAAGAGATAACATTTCAGTCACCAGTTGATCCTATAAATTATAGGGTTATAACAGCAACTCCACCTTGGGATGGTACTCTCCTTGTGAAGTGCCAAGAATCCTGATTCCTGATGTTCTGAAACTTTCTCCATAGTCGCCTTTGTTGTTTGATTGGTTTTATTTCAAAAAATTGGAAGACAATGTTCAGTGGCTTAGGGCCTTCTCTCCGGGCTTCAACCATCTGACCAAAGTTATTCACTCGGAAATTTGCAAGAAAAATTAAAATGGTTTGTACAATGGAAAGTGTAACTTCAGGTCCCTACTGAGGTGGTGAATAATGCTTCAACATTTTTCCATTTACAGGTCCTCCTGGCAGATCTGTCCCATCACTGTTGTTGAGCAAGAAGGCGTTATTTCCTCTGAATGCTTGAATCATGTATGGTCCCTTCCACAGACTGTCGAATTTTCCATGCTTTCCCTTTTCTTGATTTCGAGAATCCCATCTCAGCACCAAATCACCTAGCTTGAAATCATCTTCCTTGGTTCTTTTGTCAAAAATCTTCTTAATTCTTTCTTGGACTACCTGAGTCTTGTTGTATACTTCTTCCCTAGACTGTTGCAAATGGATCATCTGGTTTATCCTTCTTTGGGATTCGTTTGGCTCGACTTGCATGTCTTGCAACAATTTCATGACAGGAACTCCTAAGGAAGTGGGAAAAACCGTTTCTGTGCCATAGACCAGATGATATGGTGACATACCGATTGACCTTTTGGTGGTCAGTCTATTGGCCCATAGTGCAAAAACCAACTTGTTATGCCACGACCTTTTGTTTTCTTGCAAAGTTTTCTTGATAATGTTTACCAGGGTTTTATTTGATGATTTTGCCAGCCCATTTCCATGAGGGTAATAAGCTGTGGAATGTACCAAACCAATATGATACTGGTGGAAGAAATCTATGAGTTTCTTAGATCGAAAAGCAATTGCATTGTCAGTTAGAATCTTTCTAGGACATCCAAAACAGGACAAGATATTATTTTCAAGAAATTTAATAATGATAGAATCAGTAGCTTTCCTGCTTGGTACTGCTTCGATCCATTTTGTAAAATAATCCGTGGCAGTAAGAATCCACCTGTGCTATCTCAAAGAAGGAGGATGTATTTCTATGATGAAGTCTAATCCCCATTGCTAGAGAGGAGCCTCAACAGAGATTGGTTTCAGGGGTAGAGGAAGAAGTTTCCTTTTGCCTTCGAACAACTGGCATTTATGACATGAAGTCACTTTATGATGCACATCAGCGAATAGAGTTGGCCAATAGAATCCAACTCTCAGGATTTTATTAGCTGTGGTCTTCCAACTCAGATGACCACCACAGTCTCCTGCATAAAAATCCTGCAATACTTTGTCAGCTTCATCCTTCAATAGACAATTTAACAAAATACCTCCACGATCTTTCCAATACAAATTGCCTTCTAGAATGAAAAATTTTAATGCTTTTAATTTCAAAAACCTAGCTTTAGTTTTGGTCAGAACAGGGGGAGCTTGTAAATTATGCAAAACAAATATCAGGAATGCGTACCATATAGAGTTGAGAATACCTCCCTCACGCTTGGAGTTGCCTGCTCACCCTGTTCATCTACTGCAGCTAAGAAATTAATGTCAAGAGCATGGAAATTTGATTCAACCATTAACTTTTCTAGACCTTGACCTTTAATCAGTTTAGTAGGCTTAATATCTATGTCATACTCTAGAATGACAGCAATCCATTTTCCTCTTTGGCCGTCTGGATTGTCCTGGGTTAAAATGTCTTTTACTACCGCATTCGGAACATATACAATGGTGTGGGAATGGAGAATGTATACTCTAAAATATTTTATGGTTTTCACCAAGGCAAAAGCTTGTTTCTCCATTATTTTATAATTCAAAGAAACATCTCTTAAAGATTTACTGAAAAAGGCTATGGGATGTTCTTACCCTTCATTGTTTTTATGTAGTAATACTGCTGCAATGGTATGTTCAGAGGTGAAAGAAAAAATATAAAAATCTTTGGTGAATTCAGGACTGATCAAGACTGGAGCCTGCGTGAGTGCGCGTTTGACTTGTTCAAAATACTACCTAGACTCGGTGTCCCATTTTATTTTTGTGTCCTTTTTTAACATGTTTGTGATGTTCCTGAGAATCTCAGCCAGGTTGGGTATGAATCTTCGCAGAAAGTTTATTTTTCCGATAAAACACTGTAACTCTTTGATATTTCTTGGGTGTTCTAATTTCTGAATGGCCTTGATTTTGATGGGGTATATTTTAATTCCGTCCTTAGAGATTATGTGACCTAGCAGTTTACCTTCCTCTAATTCGAAAAGGCTCTTCTTAGGATTCAAAGAAATCCAAACTTTCCTGCATTTCTCAAAAACTCGTCTGAGATGTCGTAAGTTCTTGTCATTAGATTGGGAAAACACAGTTACGTCGTCTAGATAGATGACAATAAATTTGTCGAGTTCTTCCACAAAATTGATGTCCATCACTCTCTGGAAAGTGGGCCCAGCGTTCATCAACCTAAAAGGCATTTTCACATACATGAAAGTACCCCATGGTGTTGTGAAAGCGGTTTTCTCTTGGTCATCTGGGTGAACGAGGACCTGATTATAACCCGAGAACCCATCCAGTGAAGAGATTCGAATGGATCTGACTACCCTTTGTAATATGTGGTCCATTTTTGGAAATGGGTAATTGTCCTTCAGAGAGACCTTATTCAGATTTCGGAAATCGATGCAAAGCCTATTTTCTCTAGATTTCTTTTGTGTTGGGACCAAATTTGAAACCCATTTGGAAAATCGTAACGGGACTATGATTTTAGCCTCGTACATTTTTTTTATTTCTTTTCTATCAGGGGAAGTAGCTTTGGATTGATTCTCCTAAGTTTCTATCTGAAAGGTTTTTGATCTTCTTTTATTGGAATCCTATGTTGTATGATGCTGGTGTCATAAGATTTCAAGTTCTCGTAACCCCAGGAAAATACGTCTGAATATTCCTTGAAAAGCTCAATGTATTTGAGTTTCTTCTTAGGGGGTAATGATTTGGAAAGTTTCACCATCTTGGTTTTCTCTTCTGTCCCTATATTACAATATTCTACTTCTTGACCACTGGCTTCAATTTTCGATTTTTTAGCTACATCATTAAAATCAAATAGGTCTTCTAAAGAAACTAAACCCTTAGGTAAAACATTACTTTTTAAATGCAAAACATCAGCTTCTATCTCATCCTCACCTAACTCTCTTGAATCTATTTTACTTACACTATGATTTCCAAAATAAGGTCTTTTTACATTTTCATCTTCATTTTCTAAGTCTATGTTTGTACACTCGAAATCATTTTTACATTGTAGAAAATCTTCAACTTGATCATCATTTCCAAATACCTGCCAGTATCTGATGTTGTCTGGAATAGTTGGTCTACACTTCACCTCCACTGTGTATGGGTGAGTGGAATGAAAAGGTATCTTGCATGTGGCTGCTGACGTAGCTAACCCATCTGTTAAAATATTTTGTCCCCTAGGCATCACTTGCAAATCAACTTCAGTGAAACATTTAAGGGAATCCAGAACATCATTCCTATAAGCTCTAAGACGGGGATGTTTTGCTGCATACTCACCTTTAATTTTTTTAATAATTAATTCGGAATCTCCCCTTACCATGATTTGTTTGGCACCAACCTTCTTCAATAGTTTAAGACCGAGCATCAAAGCTTCGTACTCAACTATGTTGTTAGTGCATTGAAAATTTAGTTTGTAAGAATGGTTTTCCGAATACCTGGATATGTGATTGTGCAACCAAACTCTTGCTCTAGCTCCTTCTTTGCTTATGGCCCCATCAAAGTCCATGCTCCATAAATCTGCTGGCAATTGTTCAGTTATCACAATTTTCTTTCTTTCTACCTCGGTGATTTCTTGGCCTTTGTCTGGACTAGTTGTATCTTCTTCCAGCTGAGTGATTTGTTCTCTCGTATCGCCATAGTTATATAGGATAAAGGAATCTAGGTCAGAATGTGCAGAGTACAGAGGATAGTTATGCGGTTTTTCTTGGTTGCTAACCATGTATTTCATCAGTGTTTCTCTGTATAGTCTTCTTTGTTGCCCAAAAACTGGGACAGTGGCATACGACATATCCAATTGCGAAGTACCTTCCAACTTAGCCCTCCAAGACTAGGACAACAACATACCATATTTCGGGGGAATGCCCGCAACCACAACATCCATGACCATGATTTTTGTGGGAATCTGAACCAGGGTGATACACAGATTCTTGATCAAATCGATACATCTAACTTTACTGGAGTCAAAAGAGTGTAAGTCCTTGTAATGTCTGGTAACCTCAAGTCCCAGTTTTTCCATCACTTCTTTAGGCATCAGATTATGGGAAGCACCCAAATCTAACATAGCATTATGCAGAATCAAGTCGTGTATATTAAGGCTGATGTAAAAAGGAGCGACAACACCATTGTCATTCTGACCATCCACTTTAGGTCCGAACAGGAGTTCAGGTTGATCATTTGTAAGGTTTATAGTATCTGAATGATTCGTTGATCTAACCATTAAGGCCTTCGTGCCTATATCAGGTTCAATGCTTACTGCTTTGATCACCTACGATCAGTAAGCATCTTTTCTCATCAACTCGGAAAGGGGAATGGGAATTTTTACTTTGGCTAATTCCCCTTAGAGGCTGAAAGGTGCAGGTGCTCTACTTTGGCTCAACAATTCCGATTTGTCCACCACACTCTTCTGGACATAAGTATTTGGTGGGTTAGTTTATGAAACCCTAGTGTGCGATGATATTTTTAGAATAGTAACGTTTCTTTTTGCTGGATCTTCAACATTATCTTTTTCAGGGATCATCTCGATAGAAGGCTTGGGGGCTTTCTTTGTTTCGATTGTCTTCTTTGTTTCGGTTACCTTCTTTGGGGAACTTCCATATTTCTTTTTACTTTGTAGATTGTACTTTTGGTGCACCTCCATAATATAATTTTCAAATGCTTGTTGTTTGGTATCTTCAACTTATTCACTTACCTTTGTTTGAGAGAGAAGAAAAAGTTATTTCTCTTTGTGGGTAAGGAAAATTGCTTCATTATCATGAATTCCCATGAGGTTTATGTGTGTATCCTTCGGTTCTTCAATTACCTCATCTCCTTCATCGGCATAGTTTTCTTGTAGGGGTGGTCTTATCTATTGATCATGACCTCTCTATTCCCTTTGATCCCTAGGATGTCTCTGCCTGATTTGAGGAGGGTTTCTTCTGAAGTTAGGATTCCAAATTTGAGGAACTGGTGGGTTTTCTCTAGGAGGGTTTCTTTCAGATACAGTAAGTCTCTCCATCATTATTTCCATTGCTATGGCTAAGGAATCCAATTTGGAATCGGAAGTTGAAGTGGAAGGTTCCTCTTTGATTGTGACTCTCCTTTTTGTCCTCTGTCGTGCCCTTTTTTCCAACAGGTTGGCCTCCACACTTATTGCACTTTTCTGCATGTCCTCCAGGGTGGTGGAGTTTCTTTCCCTTAATTGATACGACATATCAGCATCAAAACCATCAGGGAATTTTATCAATGCTAAACCTTGTGGAGGTTTAATATCGGCTAGAATTGCATTATATAGGTTATTGAAATGGGTGCAGTAATCTTGTACTGTCTCACCTTGATTTCTTTTGATGTTTTCATATTCTGACAAGATTTTGAGAGGGTTTTTCTTTACCTCCCATTTGTCTAGAAAACTTCTTTGAAATGTGGTAAGGTCGAGCACTGAGGCAACACATAAACCTTTATACCATTTCTTAACATCACCCGTCAAACTTTGCGCAAACAATCTCAATTGAACGTCAGCCTCATCTACTTCCTGCAGGTCAAAATAATCATTTGTTTTATCAACGTGTTGCTGGGCGCTCAAGGGTCCTGTTCCATTGAACTTTGGAAGTCTTGTTTGATAGTCCTGGGGCATAGCATGAAGGGGTGCGACCAACACCAAGGGAGCATATCTGGCTGCCATGATAGGCAGAGGAGGCGGGATGACAACCTGGATGATAGGTGGGGTGGTGACAGAAGACGAGGATGAGGAGGGGCTAGCCGACACATAGTGAGTGGTTTGAGGTTTAGCAGTGGGATATAGAACTTCAGGGGTCTGGGGTTGCAAGATGGTTGGGTCTAGGACGGTTTCAACCACAAAGCTATCAGATTTCATTCTAAATAGGCTTTGTTCAAAAAGGATGTCAAAGTCAAGATCTTGAAGGGAAACAAGCTCTTCTGGAAGAGAGGGGCCCTCTGAAGAGGATTATGACTTATTGAACCTTCTGCAATGGTCTTTTTCCCAAGTAACTGTTCTGGATTATCAGTTGCTATTGCAGGTTCTGGGTCTGGGTGAGATCAAGTATAAGCTATTTTGGGAGCCATATTTCTTTTTGATTTTTATATATATACTTTTTAATTTTATGAATCCAAAAATAATATGTGCAAGTTTTTAACAACCTCTGAACATTATTTCTTTCTCAAATTTGCAATTTTTCATAAAAAAACTTTTCTTCCAGGGAAAGAAAAAGTGAGGTTAAAATTTGTTCAGTTCGCTCCCCAGTATGGTCGCCACTATGTTAATGCTCTATAAATTTCCTAGAGGTTGTCAAAAAAGAAGAAATCTACGGGAGGTAACTTTATCCAACCACTTCGAAGCTGGGATCTAGTCCTACCAGCTTCAGAGAGGGATCTCTCTGTATGATTTAGATATGTTTCAAATTTAAAATACTAGGCTAGGTAAATAAAATATGTTGGTTTTGTTTGTTTTCGTTTTCGTTGGGTTGGCTGAGAGAGCATTACACATCCATTGGGCTATGGGGTATGTATCATGAAATGAAATCTAACCAGAAAACAAAGAAAGTTTTCACAGGGCGAGATAATGTAATCATTGGATTCTTTTAGCATCATAAATGAGGAATAGTAGAAAAAGAAAGAATGTCAATTACAACAAAGAAGCAGTTAAGAATTTCTTTATCGTAAAATCAGAAGATGAAACACTCAAATCTTTTAAAGTTAGAACAGGGTATACAAAGATAAATCCTGCAACGTTCGTTACTTTCAAAGATTAGATTTAGAAAATAGTGCGATAACTAAGCGAGAATAACATTTAACTTAGAAAGGAAAACAACACCAAAGAGTACATGCAAGAATCCTGTGAAAATGCCTCTTTGTATTAATGGAAAATCTCTTGAAAAATATTATAGTCTGGTAACTCGCAGGGTGTAAAGATCAAACCTCAATACTTCAAAAAGTGAAGTATTTATAACCCAAAATTACAAACAAACCTGTCATTAAAGATCAGGATGTGGTAAATATATTTTTAGCTTAACTAACTTAACAAATTACAAAAATATAGGAAACTGTTTGATGATGTGTCGAAACTTCATGCTGTTTTCAGGGTGAACCATTGGTGAGGCCTCTGCATGACCTCATCTGACTGGATAGCTGACTAGGTTGGGACAACTCATCGACTACTCGATCAGGTTGCAAAACTCTTTCCATCAAAGATGACTGGGAATGCTAAGTTTGAGTAACCTTCGGTAGACTTCATCCATCTCTGTGTACTTGAAAAAAGTAGGCTTGATGATGAAGATGTACCGGATCTCATGCTATATGCTGATGTCCAACTGTAGTGCATCTAGGAATGCCTTGCCAGTGATACTGCCTTGAATTCCTGAAAATTTTGAACTATCCTTAGCCACATAGGTTAGTCTCTTTTTGTACTCGGGGAGTGTCATCAATTTGTCATTTATCACCTTCAAACCAGGAAGAAATTTCTTTTGTAGAGCCTCGATCTTGCTGAAAAACCTTTGTACCCCTAGGTCCATAGCCTGACCCTTTTCTTCTAGCTATAGCATCAGTCCTCTCTTGGTCAAGACTCTCTTGACCTCAAGGATGGTCTTCGTTCTATCCTCAATTCTCAGCTCTTCTAGCTCATTTCTGGTTTTAGAATTCAGGAATTTGATGATTTCATTAGCCTCTGTGGGCATCTCTCCCAGTTCTGATCTAATATTCTCGATGGCTTGTTTACTTCTCTGCACCAATTCATTTTTCGCAAACATAATCAATATCATTGGCCATATTTCATTCATAGACTTGGTGATGTCTGTCTAGACACTTTCTTTGACTTTGGCCAGTGTTTTTCCTGCCACTGTTTTCTTCCGAAGCAGTTGTAACTCTTGTTTGAGTTGATCTGACACTTGTTTTTCCTTGGAGTAGCTAGTTTGGTAGGAATATTTGAGTTCTTGGAGGTTCTCAATCTCCTTTTTGAGCCTGCTAATCTCTGTTTCTTGCAGATTCATCTCTTCCATAGACTTAGCCAGTTCGATAGTCTTTTCCAGAGACATCAGTGGGTTTGTCAATGGAATTTCTTCTAGTGATGCTATGCTCACTCCTGAGAGTGTAACTGCACTTAATGGAATGACTTCCATGGGTTTTGACTATTCTTTCTCTTTCACTAGCTTCTCCATTTCAGCTTCCATTTCCTTCAATTGTGCATTCTGCTTCATGATCAACTTAAGCATCTCATCTTTTTCTCCTTCTGTCTCCGCTATTTCCTTTGCCTGCGAGTCTACTGTTGGTGGCAGCTTCAATTCTTTCCTCAAAGACATTATGTCGGCATTTTTATTCTTGATAATCTCCTTGGCTACTTTCACATTCGAGGGATCATACCCGATCTTGAGGACCAGTTCCTCCAACATCTTAATCCTATTATCCTTGGAAAAGGATCATATTTTCTCCAATTTCAACTGCATCTGGACGTTATTCAGAGACACTTGTAACCCAGAGGAAGTAGTGGAAGCATGTGCCAATGTGGAGAAAAGCATTTCTCTAGTTTGCCTGTGCATATCCATTTGATCAGCTGGATGCACATCCTTAGTCTGGAATTCAAAAGTTTCCCTTTTGTAATTGGTGATTACTTTTGGGTCTGGCACCTGTGCTTGGAGAAATGCCATGTGCATTCTGCCCTTCTCAGTGTTGAATGCCGATAGCAGCCTGTGTTGTGCAGTTGACGTCTGCTTCCAGAACTGGGCATATGTGTTGCTAGTTAGAGTTTGATTCCTTTTCTTGATCAAATCATATTTCTCAAAGATACTCAGCTTCGGTCCTGTCTTGCCTAGCTAGTTGATTGGTGGAGTATCTGTAGGATTGTTTGGAAATACTGAGGTTATTATCTACTTGTTTCTTGTACTGAGGAGCGACCGATCAACCTCCATCATTGTAGTGGATGGAATTTCCTTTTCTCTAGCTAGGTTAGGATTCAGACTGGCTTTTGGCCTCTTGGTATGTAGTCAAAATTCTTCAGATGATACTTTAGTAACAGGAGGTGACAAATCCTTCCTAGGCCTTTTCGCCTTTGGAGCTTGTGGTGTGGTCATCTGTGATACAGTGACCGGGAGGTCCTGTTGTTTTGTCTCAACCAAAGTATTTGGATCCCATTCTGTCTGGTTGGAATTTTTTTTTACCTCAGGCCTAGATATGTGAACATACGTGATATTCTTATTTTTTATCCTCATCTCGGAAATTATCCCGCACAGATCATAGTTCCATGTGAAACTAACAAATAATTTCATTTCCTTTAGCAATCTGTCCGCATCCTCCTCGGGGCCTCGACTATTGCAGATGAAAGACCCAATCTACCCTTTGATTCTGAGCTATTGCTTCTTTTTCAAAGACACAAACTATATATCATCCGAGTTTATCATCTGCCTTATGTATGCTAGGGAAAACATTGTGACAAGTAAGTACTTGGGTAGTTTATATGGGGCCAACTCACACCCATAGACTCCAATCTCAGTGTGATTTTTGTACAGGTACCAATCACCAGTCTTTGTATGGTCCGAGAGATGTAGGAACCTTTGAACTTCGTCATTAATTCTGGGTTCAGGTCTACCGCTGAGCATACTCACCATTGGGTGGTAGAACTGCTCGATGAACTTCTTGAAATTGAATTTTGTGGATTTATGTCTGAGCAGAGAAGTCCATGTTGTTACTGCCTGGGGTCTACCATCTTTGTCCATCTTCTGCATAGAAAAAGAAAATTTGTCCGCTGGGAAGAAAACGAATAGGTATGCCAGTATTGAAGAATACTGGAACATGCCTTATGTGGTGAAATTTATGAATTTCTCGTGAATGTTGTCCGCCAGGAATGTGCTGAAGTCAAACTGTGTAGTGGGTTTCTCATCAATGGAGAAGATAGACAAAAATCCCAAAATGGGTTCATCTACCCATTGATCTGAAAAATAACCAAGCAAGGCGCATAGTGACGTGATGACCTGGTTTCCTTTTATTGAGAATAGGGAGGAAGGATAAGGGGGGTTTGTAGTGGGGAGATGAGCAGATTGTGGAAGAAAAAGCTCAAAAATATGAGCTCTTTGAGGAAACAACATCTTCTGGTATAGCTCTGTGATGATTTCGAGGTTAAAAGGTGAGGTGGAGTTGGCTCAGGATATTTGCATGATTTGGTCGATGGTTTCTCGCGTGATGAGGAAAACAATTTCCCTGGATGAGGACACGATGGCTCTTTTCTCAAGGATATAGTGGGCTTGGCACTTGAGGGCGAATTCTGGGAAGTGGCAAATCTAGGGAAAAATATACAAGGGTAGGTTAGACTCCTAGAGTCCAATTTCGTCACTCTGGTCCAGGAAGACTTCTTTAAGCCATGATTGTAGGTTTGCGAAGTCGAAATCGCATTTTGTGTCTGTGATTAAGTAGTCTTTGTCGGCCAGAGGAATCCTGTCGAGGTCGACAGGAGGCAGGAGAAAGGAATTCTCCTTACCTTCTGTTCGTTTTGACTTTGGCACCATTATTATAACAATACCTGCAAATCAAACAAAAGTTAGCGGGGATGACTGTAGATGTGGGCAACTGACTGTAATGGAGAGGAAAACGGGGTAAATTCTCTGGTGCGATGAGTTGGTAAATGGTGAAGGAATGAAGAGTGAGGGTAGTTTTGAGTAAACGGGTATCCGTTGGGCGTGGGAGACAGATCAACTGGTTAACGGATAAGTTAGACAGTAATAAATGGCCAACAGGTCATTTAGAATGTGAGATGGCAGGTGACAATGACTAAGGCATACATATGAGTGAAGTGGTGGTTATCGATTGGGGGAAAAGACCATGGTGAAAGGACTTGCCATGGGTGGACGAGGGAGAAGGACTGACGGAGTTACGAGATGTGACTCTTACGGAAAAGGTGGAAAATGACGTCACGAGGTGACAAGGTATGTCAGACAGTAATAGGCAGTGGGTTTCGGGACCAATGGATTCATGCCACGTATAGACAGGGGTCCACCAGAGTAAAATTCCAATCCGGACCCCCCCCCACCGTTAAAGGCAGATCAGTCGGGGGGGTCTGAAAAATACCTTGAGCCGTTGATCTACACGCTTTCCTTTCGACTGCAGATCTATGTGCAATCTTTAACACATATTCTGGACCCCCCCCTTCCATTAAAGGAAGAACAGACGGGGGGGGTCGGGAATCCAATATAGACCGTAGATCTAGGTGCCGAAACTTGGGTCATCCAGATGCACGCATACATTATTTATGATTCCGGACCCCCCCCGGTGTTAAAGGTAGAATGGTCCGGGGGGTCCGGAAAGACTTGTCCACCGTAGATCTGGGCACAAACATATGATCCATTGATACATGAGCGGTGCATAAATGTGAGCGCGAAAGCATATGCGCCCAGTGAACTTAGGATAAGTGCATATCGTGGGTTTTCCCAAGCTTTCACATGTTTATATTACCAAGGTGTTAGACAACCAACCTTTTAAGCATCCAAGACATGGTCCAACATTGATCATCGAGCTGGTTTTATTGAAATAAAGAAAACTACCCTATGTTCTAACCTAATTTCCTATGACAATTAGCCCACATTAAATTGTTGGACTAAGAACTTACTCTATCCTAGGGCTATCTGACCAAGATTAGGCAGTCTGGCTAGATTTATTCACTAACTAACCTAGATCACTTGGCTAAGATTAAACAGTTTAGCCAATCTTATTCACTATTCCTATCAACATCAATTTAAAAGAACTTGGCCATGCTTGAAAGGTATGGACCAAGTCACTGTTATTGCGTGGGGCTCTATTTAATTTCTTTTATGCCTTCTTTTATTCTTTTTATTTCTTTTTCTTTTTTTCTTTCTTTTTCTTTTTTCTTTCTTTTCTCAAATTATTTGCAGAATGAAAAATCATTTGACAAACAAAAACACCAAAGAGATAACATTTCAGTCACCAGTTGATCCCATAAATTATAGGGTTATAACATATTGAATCTA
>ML830899.1:6459-17573 GCA_009831015.1 Picea engelmannii | reverse complement strand
AGGAAGGAAAAATCATATTGGAGCCTGAAGCCATCACCGACACAAGAATTCACCAACTGAGGAATAGATCCATTTCAGAGTATCTCATTAAATGGAGGAAACTACCGGCTGAAGATTCCACTTGGGAAGATGAGACTTTTATAAAGAAGCATCCAGAGTTACTCAAGTGTTGCCCACAACACTTGTCTCAAGGGGAGGGGCATGTTAAGCCCTAATATTGGCTCATTACCCCTTAATTGGGGCATATTAGATTAGTAATGCTATTTTGTTTATGTCGGCTTTAGGCCATTAGTTGTAATTATACCTCCTAGTCTCCCATATATACCAAGGAGACATTTTCATTTTGAATCATCTTGTACTTGAACATTTAAGTGGGGTAAAGGGAGGTTGCCCCCTCGAAGAGGCTTATTATCTGAAATTATCTCTTTTTCAAGGCGTTGAGTACTTTTCCTGAGGTTTTTCTATGCTATATTGATGTTTGGTTCTTAACATCATATAACCATGCGAGTCTGAAAAAGTTATAAAATTATAGTTGGTTACATTCTCATGTATTTACGAGCACAAGAAGGAACAAATACTAATCTTGGCATGCCCCCAGCTTGAAAAGCTAGTGGATTAACTCCAGAATGATCATCAAAGGTTGGAGACATGCCCCCCAAGCTTCAATTCATTCACCAACTTTAAGGTTGTCACCAATTTTTGTACTAGATGGAGAAAAAGGATACAGGTGGATGGAATGAAGGTTCAAATATGACACCTAACTAAAGACTCGACTCGACATCTACGAGATCTGGTAAAAGAATCGACCTGACAGGAGAGGTGATTGTTTCATTTTTGAATGAGCTTGACACATGAAAAGAATTATGCTCAAGGCTCCGGGTTCAATCCCCAAATCTATGTTTCATTTTTTAACGAGCTTTCCACAGAGAGAAAAACTATGATCATAAGCTTTGTTTCATTTTTTAACGAGCTTTCCACAGAGAGGGAAACTATGCTCGTGACATTTTCTTGATCATGGCTTCCAATAGGATAATTCTCTGGAATGAGACCATGTCAAGGGACAAAACTCGTTCATGGATTCCAAGAGATCTTCATTGGATGGAAGAAAATCACTCTGGAAGGAACACATGTCGAGGTCTGGGATAGGGGTACAGAGATTATGCTCCAATAGCCCTACCGAAGAGATCACCATGTCAACAACCGGATCTAAGTCATCGAAAGTTGAATTCATGGGAGACAACGACACATAATTAACCCATGGAAGGGGTGATACTGACTGCATATAAGAACTGTTTAGGGAGCTCATTGGTTTGATGGTCAAGTCAGGGCCAACAAACAAAAGTTGATCAATAGTCACCATTCTTCCATCGTGCGGGAAATATATAACATGAAAAATAGTGGACAAAATAGCTTTCATGGCATAGACATAATCTCTCCCAAGGAGTAAATCGAAATCCAAGGGGTCCTGTATTACCATAACATCAATAAGGATTGTTTTTCCTCCCAAAGTTATGGGAAACTAAGGAAGGATCCCTAAAGGGTGACTGGTTCTTATGTTAAAATCGAACAGAGTCTGGGTAATTGACACAAGCTAAGGATAACCCAAAGCTTGTCAAGCAATAGAGGTCAAAATACTAATGGATGAACCTTCATCTATCAGTGCATGAGGATCAAACACAAAATTTTACTGTAATCTTTAAAGGAACGTGAGATTGAGGACGAGGTCCAGTTAGAAAAACCCAATAAAAAAGGATGGCTTCATTACTTGCAAGGGTTTTTGCAGGAGAAGGAGGAATTCCCCCCAACATGGTAGATCCTGTTTGAACGAGAAAAACGTGGGCATAATCGGGTTTACTCTCTAACAAGATAGTAGGATTGATCGATGATGAGATCAGATCGACCACCTTGGCACTCTTTAGAGGAAGAGTGGGATTGTCTGATGATCTAACCGGAGCAATCACTTTGACACTCTTTGGATGAAGGGTGGGACTGACTGATGAAGGGACTAGATCAATCACTTTATCACTCGTCAAAGGAGGAGTGGGATTGACCGATGAATTAATTGGAGAAACCACTTTGGCACTTGTCATAGGAGGAGTGGGATTGACCGATGAATTCACTAGAGAAACCACTTTGACACTCTTCAGATGAAGGGTGGGACTGACCAATGACAGGACTGGATCAGTCACTTGGGTTTCACTTTCCAGATGAAAAGTGGGGATGATCGATGATGGAACTGGATCAGTTACTTTGGTGAGTGGTTGAAGTGAGGATGAAACTAGATTGACCACCTGATCAACCGGATTGACCGGGGATGGAACCGAATTGACCAGTCAATCCACTGATGATGGGTTTGGTGAAAGCTTACGATAACCTTTTGGAAATTGAAGTTTTTCCAAAAGAGAAGAATCCTTGTCCATGTGAGGACAAAGGTGAGAATAATGATCACCTTTGCATAGCATGCAAGGTAATTTGACAGTTATCTTCTTCTTACCAACCTTTTGGAAATTGATTTTTTTCCAAAAGAGAAGAAGGCTCATCCATGTGAGGGAAAAGGTGAGAATAATGATCACCTTTTCATAACATGCAATGGAATTTGATAGTTATCTTCTTCTCCAGTGGAGTCGCCAATTTCTGTTACAGGTGAATCCTCCTACAAACAAGTGAATTCCCTATTGGTATCTAGACCCCTAAAACCAAGATAGAAAGGGTGCTATCATTGGTCACTGACATCTTTTTATATATAATAAAGATAATGAATGAAGAGGAACAAGAAAAGTGTACCTTTTTTAATGGTGTTTGTCCTCACAAAGTCCAAGTTGAGATTCAATCCCAAGCTCCTCGATAGGTCCTATAGAACAAAAAAAGATACAAAAATCTTCCTATTCTACTGAGATTATCTCAAATACAGATCTATCTACTGAAGACAAGTTCATGTGGAACAAACATAAAATTGAAAGAAACAAGCCAAGCATGAATGTATATTAATGAGAACAAATGAAGAATACTTACAATCCTCTGATGAAGGTGAAACAATTTCTTCTAGCTCTCCTTGTCCAACCCCTTTTCTCAAGTAATCTACACTGATTATGATTCAAAGCATAATACTTATGGGATCATAAGTTTGTTGTAATTCTCAATCTCTATATTCTTACTATATGTTTCCTATGAGATCATAGGTTTCATACCTCCAATATTTTCATGTACCTTTAACCATGAGAAGGCCTCCTTATATAAGCTTGGAGAGACCCAACAACTTGAGAGATCTTTGGGATAAGTTGAGGATTCCTCTCCTTCAGTTCTGGATCTTCCCTAAGATCGTGCCTTGAACTCATATCCGAATCCAATCAACTTTAGAGATTGAGGGGATTCTTCCATGATTTCCTTCAACAAACCAAAATTCACTCAAGAAGGGTAGCGCTCCCCCAAAAGGGTGCACAAAGAATTTCAACACTCCCCCAAAGAAGGCTAGGGAGCACCGACTCTCCCTGACAATGGATAGGGGAGCGCTTCCTTCCAAAAATCATTTTTAAGTAGTTTTTTTAGTGGAAAAAGGCTTGTACTCCTTGTTAAGTGATTTCTCCTCTTCAAAGCCTGTCTTTGAGGTGTCTTAAGTGTCCTTATGATGTCATTAGAGGAATGACATAGGAAAGATGGTAGTATGATGTTTGTGAAAATTGCGGTCAAGATGTGACACTTGCGAACAGGATGCGACACTTACAACACTTGTAATGACGACACTTGCGACACTATTGAAGTGAGTAATTTTGATGTGTAACAAAGGTCACATAGAAAGGTGAAACATTGATGTAGGAGTATCACCATCAACATTCAAATAAGACAAGTGGAAGATGAATCAACATCCAACATGCACATTCAAACTGATTTGGATTCCAAGGGGGAGTGGATCATAGTAATATTTTGAAAGCATTGTAATTAAAGAAATTTTAATATTTCGAGGCGAGAGCCATTGTATGAACTCTGGGAGAATATATTTTCTTTAATTAGTTGTAGGATTTTACAGATCTTGAGAATCGACTCATATCTGGGTCGTAATTATTCATTAATTGTAATAAACTTAGTAATAAGTTTCTTTAATTATGATAGGATTGAACTAAGGTAGGAAGGAAGGAAGGCTCGAGAAGCCCCTTCAAGTATAAATATATCTAATCCATGCCCAAATGAGGCTGCTGAACATTATCTGCTATTGCTGCTCAAGAGAGTTAGAGAGAAGAAGCTAAGAGATGTAAGAAATCATGTATATATTTTCTGAATGAATATAAAAAGAGAGATTTGCTTCCAAATGTATGGTGTTTTTTATCTTTGAGTTCATTAGGAAATGTTATACTTCATGTTTTATGTGTTTTTATGCCTTTGTGTGTGTTTATTGGTTAGAGATATGAACTGTTGATGTTTATAAGTTTCAAGTGTTTATCTTTTGAAACTCTGGTGAAAGGAGTGCACAATGCCACACAAGGAGTGTGAGGGAAGAGTCTGCAGACTCATTGGTTCAGAAGAGAGAGTGTGAAGTTTCACCGATCAAGTGCAAGGAGTGCATGTATACTCAATGGAGTATAGAAGATCAAGAAGACCCATGCAAGGTGTGCACAGGGTTGACACTTAGCCAAGTGTTGAGAAAGTTCCAAGGTAAACAAGTGCAAGGAGTGCATAGGAGGGTTTTCAAAAAATCATTAAGTCTGAAGTATTTTGAAGGTTTCAAAGAAGCACAAGGAGTGCGCTAGAGGTTTGAGTCGCCTTGAGAGAGAAAGGTCAAGAGGAATAGTGGGAAAAATTTTCTTGGAGGGAGGAGTTTTATTTTGTTTGAAGGTCGAGTGGACAAGATCCAATCGAGAGGAGTCGTGATCCCTTGCGAACTTTAGATCTAGAAAAGGTGTGCATGTTTTAACCCTTGAAGTCCTTCGAACTTCGCGAGTTTGGAATTTTTTTGAGCTTAAGCATAAAAGGAAATTTTTTTCCTAAAGTCCCAGAATCTAAAGTGAATCTGAACCGTTCTTCTGTTAAGACACATGTCCATAGATCAGAGGTAATCTAGAAATCTAGATATCTGGAATAATTGGAGTGTGGTTGAGAAAACACACAAAACTCTCAAAGTTTTGAAAAGTGGAGTGAATCCCAATCGTTGACAGATGGAGGACACGTGGCACTAGTTCTCACAATTTGAAGACTTGGTGCTCTAGAAGAATTGAGGCATATTTCATGATTTGTTGGGAAATCCTGGAGGCCCAAAGGCTGGAGTTGATCTCGACCATTGGTTGAAGAAGGAAACATGGAGAGAAGATCTAGCCTCTACCAGTTCAGCGTTCAGAGGTTATGAAGGGTTTTGTTGCGAAGATACCCGAAGTCACGAATCATGGAGCAGATCCAATCCTTCCATCCACCAGGACGCATGGACCATGGATTGTGCCTCCTAGTTACTTTGGAATTTGGAAATCCGGAGAGTTGGGTGTAATAACCTCTCATAACTCCTAAAGTCCAGAGTCCCAGAGAGGATCATAGCCATTGGTCACTGAAGAGTGGAGGTTTTTTGATCCATTTCCATTCGCGAATTCAGGAATTCATGAATTCGAGAGGAAGCGCAAGTTGAGTGTTTAAAGGCTCTGAAGCCTGAAGCCCGAAGAAAGTGTCAGTCGTCGATTCAAGACATATGTTAACTGTCCAACATGTATCTTTAGGCTATTCATGGGTTCGGACTTTAGAAGGTTTGTGCTGTGTTTCTTTTTGAGCTACCGAAGCCCAGAGCTCCGAAGTCCTGAATTCTTCAGTAATTTGAAAACTGCACCATGATTTTGGCCTGAGGTCACTCGAAATACTCTGTTGTGGAATTAAAAACCTCACGAACCTAATATTGCAGTGGGGGAAAAGAGAAAAGGCCTATGGTAAAGGATTCCAAGGATTCATTGGGAACCCAAGAGCTAATTCATCTCCTTAGAGTAAAAGATCCTTAAACCAAGAGGTCACGTGAGCCCTTGGGAGTGGTGGGGGTTTGCATCAAGTGGTATCAAAGCTTCATTTTGTCTGTAGAAAACAAAAAAAGAGGGATACTTTTCCTATATCATTAAAGTGGTGAAAATAAAATTTGGAATCATGCCATGAAAGAGATGCATAGAGAGACCAATAGTCAACCCAACCATGGAAGAAGAGATGAGACAAACTCGTGCAAGGTTGGAATCCATGGAGACAACACAAATAATATCACTTGAATCTGGTGATTTCAGTGAGGTTGAAAGTGAATATGTAGAAGCAGAAGAAGTTGCAGGAAAACAAGCAATAGAGGAGCGACTACTAAGAGTTGTTATCAAGCTGGGAACTAGAGAAAAACTGGATGTCCCGATGTATCTAGGTAATCTAAATGTGGAATAATTGCTTGATTGGATAAGTGCTCTAAACAAGTAATTTGATTATGAGGAGACTGATGATGAGAAGAAGGTAAAGAATGATCTGACCAAGTTGAAGGGACATGCAACTTTATGGTGGGATGAATTACAGGCTGAAAGAAGATGCAAAGGTTAGTCTAAAATTAATAATTGGGATAGAATGGTGGCTAACTTGAAGGCTAAATTCATACACAAGGATTATCATATCAATTTGTTCAGGAAAATACAAAATTTGAGATAGAAAGGTTTGTCAGTGAAGGAGTACACTGAAGAGTTCTAAAAGCTGAACATAAGAGAAGGACAAAGAAAAAGTTTCTAGGTACATTAATGGTCTGATATATGAAATTCAAGATGAAATCAACATGATAACAATGAGAAATGTGGAATATGCTTATTAGGTATCCCTGAAAGAAGAGGAAAAGTTGGTCAGAAAGAAGAGTCAAAGGAACAAATGAAAGAGTCCTAACCGAGGTAGAGGAACCATGAGAGAGAAATTTCAGAAGCCCAGAGAAGAAACTGGAAAGTATCACAATCAAATAGAGAGAGGAAGAATTTCTACAGCAGGACACTATGGTGGAAGAAACTATTTTCCGAAAGGAAGAGGAAGAGTCGAAGGAAAAGAAGTGAAATGTTATGCATGTGGAAAGATAGAGAACATGTATTGGGAATGTCCTAAGAAGAAAAATACATGAATTTGGGAAGCTCACATTTCTGAAGCATAGCGGAAGAATGTGGAGAGAAAGATGAAGGTAGAAGCAACAAAATAAGGCAGATCACTCAAGATAAGGAAATTTCTCGTGAATCCAAAGAAAGAGGTAAGAGACCTAGTCCAGAGGAACAATTTGTTCAGAACTACTTGCAAGACCAGAGACATGGTATGCATGGTGATTATAGATAGTGGGAGTATTGATAACTTGGTATCCATAGAGATGGTGGAGAAGCTAAAGATGGAGACAACTGCACATCCAAATCCATACAATGTATCATGGTTTTAGAAAGGACACCAAGTAATGGTAAGTCAACAATGCAAATTTGAATTTAAAATAGGTGGTTATAGAGATGAAGTCTAATGTGATGTTATACCCATGGATGTTTGCCATGTTCTGCTAGGAAGACCATGGAAATATGACAAGAATGTTATAAATGATGGGAGGAAGAATACCTATACCATTGAGAAGAATGGGTGTAAGCATATGTTGTTTCCAATAGAAGATAAAGGAACCAAAGAAGAATCTAGTCCTAGTATACTTCTCACAAGTGGGAAGAAACTCTTGAAAGAAGTCAAGAAGGAATAGGAAATGCATTTTGTTGTTGTAGGTAATCCAAGAGTCATCCTTACAAGCACTTCTATGAATGATTTTCATATGGAAGTCCATGAGTTGTTGGATGAGTTACCTCACACTTTTCCACCCATCAGGAGTATCAATAATCATATTGACCTTATTCCAGGAGAAAGTTTTCCAAACAAAGAAGCATAGAGATTGAGCCCTCAAGAGAATGAAGAGGTCAAGAATAAAGTCCAAGAGTTGTTGGATAAAGGTTTGATCAGGGAAAGTTTGAGCCCATGTGCAGTACCAACTGTGTTGAGTCCAAAGAAAGATGGAGGTTGGAGAATGTGCATAGATTTAAAAGCCATCAACAAGATAACCATCAGGTATAGATTCCCTTTACCCAAAATGGATGATTTGATGGATTGCTTGAGTTGAGATAGTTATTTTTCTAAAATAGATCTAAAGAGTAGTTATCATCAGATAAGGATGAGAGAGGGAGATGAATGGAAGACAAGCTTCAAAACAAATGAAGGATTGTATGAGTGGCTTGATATGCCGTTTGGCTTAGCAAATTCCCCAAGTATGTTTAGGAGATTAATGAACGAAGTACTCTAGGATTTTATTGGTAATTTTGTGACTGTTTATTTAGATGATATTCTAGTTTTAAGTAAGACTTAAGATGAGCATCTCAGACACTTGAAGATGGTGTTGAGATAATTACAGTAGGAGAAGTTGTTTGTGAATTTGAGGAAGTGTTCTTTTATGAAGACATAAATTGTATATTTGGGGTTCATAATCTCTTAAAATCTGTTGAATATCGATCCAGAAAAGGTGAGGGAAATACGATATTGGCCTTCTCCAAGAAGTGTGTTTGAAGTAAGAAGTTTTCATGGATTGGCAAGTTTGTATAGGAAATTCATTAGGAATTGCAACATTATTTGTGCACCCATACTAGACACCATAAAGAAGGAGCATAAATATTTTAATTGGACAAAGGAGGCTGAGAAAGGATTTAGG
Source organism: Picea engelmannii (assembly GCA_009831015.1). Taxonomy (NCBI): domain Eukaryota; kingdom Viridiplantae; phylum Streptophyta; class Pinopsida; order Pinales; family Pinaceae; genus Picea; species Picea engelmannii. The sequence continues at coordinate 8,890 of ML830899.1, read as the reverse complement.
GTGTTGAAAGAAAAGATAAAAGAACAACCTATTCTAGTTCTGCCATATTTTTAGAGGACCTTTAAATTTAAATGTGATGCAAGTGGAGTAGCCATTGGCACATATTTAAGTAAAGACAATAAGTATGTTTCTTGTTTAAGTGAGAAGTTGAATGATGTCAAGAGGAAATATTCCACATATGATAAGGAATTTTACGATTGAATTCAAGCCTTGAAAAATGGAGGCATTACCTTATCCCGAAGGAGTTTTTCTTGTATTCGGAAAATTATGCTCTATAGTTTATTACTAGACAAGAGAAGTTGAACCAGAGACATGCCAAATGGGTAGAATTCATGTAGAATTTTACTTTTGTTATTAATCATATTAATGGAAGCACTAAAAAAATTTCAGATGCTTTGAGAAGGATATGTTTTATCTTGTAGGAATTTAAAGTGGATACCTTGGGATTTGAAAACCTCAAGAAGATGTATGAGGAAGATCCAAATTTCAAGGAAGCTCATGAAGCATGTGAGAACCCTTTTCTAAGGGAGAAAAATAAGTGGATGGAGTACCTAATCCAAGGTGGATTGTTATTTAAGGGGAGTCAATTATGTATCTAGAGATGTTCAATGAGGGTTAACTTGTTGAAGGAAAAGCATAGTGGAGGATTGGTTGGACACTTCGGCCATGAAAAAACATGTGCACAATTAAGTTCTTCATACTATTGGCCAGGTATGAGGTCTGATGTGGAGGAAAGAAACAAAACACTGGATTGTATGAACCAATGCCTATTCTAGATAGGCCATGGGATGTTATAAGCATGGATTTTGTTCTGGGATTACCAAGAACCCAAAGAGGGAGTGATTATATCTTTGTAGTAGTTGACAGATTTTCAAATATGGCACATTTCATACCATGTCAGAAAACCAACGATGTTACCCACATAGCGAATTTATTTTTCAAGGAAATTGTGAGATTGCATGGGTTTCCCAGAAGTATAGTTTCAAACAAAGATATTAAATTCATGGAACACTTTTGGAGAACTTTGTGGAAGAAGCTAGGGACAAGTTTTTATTTCAATTCAACATATCATCCTCAGACAGACGAACACAATGAGGTGGTAAATTGAAGTTTAGGAAATTTGTTGAGGAGTTTGGTCACTGAACATAACAGTCAGTGGGATCAAATCCTGCCCCAAGCAGAGTTTGTGTATAATGACTCAATGAATAGAAGCACTGGTAAAATCCCATTTCAAATAGTATATGGAATGCATCCAAGAGGAATTTTGGAGTTAAGGAATTTGAGACAAGATGAGTTCTGAAGCACAAGAGAAGAGAACTTTGCTGCATAGATGTAGAAGTTGCATGATCAGATCAAGGGAAAACTACAGGATAACAACCATAAATACAAGAGCTGAATATATCAATGAAGAAGGTAAGTTAATTTTGAAGTTGGGGATCAAGTCTTAACACACCCGAGGAAGGAAATATTTCTGAAAGGGAAACATAACAAGATGAAGATGAAGAAGATATGACCATGTAATATCCTTAAAAAATTTACTGCGAATGCTTATGAGATTGAGTTTCCAGAGGACATTGGACTATCGATGATATTCAATGTAGATGACTTACAACCCTATAGGATGGATGATATAGGAGGAACATGTGGTCAAGAGGAGATTCAGTGGAAGGAACAGATTCTCACAATAGAGAAACCACAGTTAAAGGAGGTTCTAGACCAAAGGATTGCTAAGAAGACCAAGAGGAAAACTTATTTTGAGTATCTAGTCAAGTGGAAAGATCATCCAGAAGAAGATGCCAATTAGATGACTGAGACTGATATCTAGAATCATGGAAAGACAATGGAGGAACTAATGGATAAGATTCCATGAATAATTTTGTCCTGAGGAGTATGATGCAGGAGAATCACCATCAACATTAAAAGAAGATAAGTGGAAGATGGCTCAACATTCAACGCGTGCATTCAAACTGATTTGGATTCCAAGGGGGGGCACATCATCTTAATATTTTGAAATAATTGTAATTAAACACCTTTTAATATTTTGAGGTGAGATCCATTTTATGAACTCCAAAAGAATGTATTTTCTTTAATTATTAATAGGATTGTATAGATCTGGAGCATCGACTCATATCTGGGTCATAATTATTGATTAATTGTAATAAACTTAGTAATAAGTTTCTTTAATTATGATAGGATAACACTAAGGTAGGATGGAGGGAAGGCTCGAGAAGCCCCTTCAAGTATAAATATATGTAATCTATGCCCAAATGAGGTTGTTGAACATTATGTGTTATTGTTGTTGAAGAGAATTGGAGAGAAGAAGCTGAGAGCTGTAAGAAATCATGTATATATTTTCTAAATGAATATAACATGAGATGTTTTCTTCCAAATGTTTGGTGTTGTTTATCTCTGAGTTCATTAGGAAATGTTA
>ML830897.1:32548-45358 GCA_009831015.1 Picea engelmannii | reverse complement strand
CGAGTTTGTTCATTTTGAAAGACTAGTGATTCATAATTATTAATACACAAATTCCATCACCAAAGTGAACGTCAACCTTGCTAAACGATATATAGTTATTAATAAAACCAATCACAATTTATGAGATGCCAGCATGGTAATTTCTTTCATGATGTGGATTCCTACATTGAGGGAGTAAGGGCATCCAATTCTCACTAACCTTTGATCGCTCATCTTTGCTTAAGTTTACTAGAAATTTCTTTCATGATGTCGTTTATGTTGGGTATGTGTTATATTCTTTGCATGGGTGTGTGTGTAGGCGCGTCAGATACGACAACTGCGTCTGACAATCCCTACCACTAGAGATTTGTCGTGTGCGCCGGGCGCTTTCCTAGGGGGGGTCCCAGGGGGGGGTAGGTATGCCCCCCTAGTTACGTGCAGCGTTCGACAACGGGCGGTAGCCCGAGGCCTACGGGGTTCAGGGCAACGCCCCAAAATTATTTTTTTTTGGGGCGGTTTTTGCTATTTTTTAGCGGATTTTGCTATTTTTAGCAGATTTGTAAATTAATCCCGGATTAAGGGATTAGGGTTTTGGTATCTACGGAATACCTAAAACATTGTATATATTGTATGGCGAATGGTGAAATTCGATATAATGAATAGAAGAAAGGTTTTCCCGGTTGAGGGTTTCCGGTATAAAATCTCTGTGTATTCTGTGTATGAGCCATTGATTTATTTTTGTCTTGTTTAAGAATCTATATGCATTGCTTTACTTTGCAGGTTTAAAACTTACAGTTTCCTACATTGATTGACTAAGGGCATCCAATTCTCATTGACCTCCAATCCCTCATCTCTATTTAAGTTCTGGAAATTTCTTTCATTATGTGGATTCCTGCATTGATGGAGTAAGGGCATCCAATTCTCACAGACCTTCAATCCATTGTGATGCCAAAAGCTTTGTGTGGCAAAAAACCCTAAGATGCAAGAACCCTAACCCTAACATGAAGTTAGTGCTTAGTGTTAATATTGAGTTTCACAGCACCGAGTTGTACGAAAAAAAGGAGAGCCTTGTTGGGACAATAATTTTTCACTCGTTGCTCCTGTTTTGGTATTCTTTAGATCATTGAAAAGAAAAATTGTTGGTGAGTTTGGATGCTCTTCATAAGGTGTCAAATTTGTGAAAAACACATTGGGAAGGCCTCAAAAAATGCATAGAAAGTTCAACACCTGAAAAGGAGTAGTATCAGGACTATTCTAAGAGATGGCCCTGAACGGCCCCCTGGATCAAGGATGGATCATAAAGTCATTTGACTCTTGCACATCACAAGTTTTATTCCTTCCTTGTGAGACTCGTTTACCTTGGATGCTAGGAGCAGCGTTGAAAAAAGCAAACTCACAAATAGCTCAATGGGGTCAACAACTCTGAAAATCGGAAAAAGTCGGGAGAAAATTAGCAATGATTCAGCAAAAAAATGCAAAATATTTCAGTTTTTTAATATTAACTTAAAGATCTAGTTTTTTCATTTAAAAATTTATTTTTTCTTTTTTTCATTTTTTGAACTTTAACAAAACATTTTTTGGTACCCCTTCACCCCAGATCTTGGACTTATCCACTTTGCCACCAACAAGGTATGGCGGAAAAACCACATTTTTTTCAGAAGTATAAAAGAACAAAAAAAAGCTATTTTTTCTCAATGAGCTCTTGGGAAGGGGGATAACTCGGAAAAAATCGCTAAGTCCAGGATTTTTTCTACACTTGCTAAGAAAGCCATAGTGAGGAGTTCCCCATATCCCCCATGGATTGTACAACCAAGCCCTCTTAGCCCAAGTCACTCTCCGGAGGACATTATTAGCCTTAGCATTGGTGTTCTCACAACGATTGACCGAAATGTTGACACATCTTCTAATTGGATATTGACTAGGGTCTTATCGCTCACGACTCTGTCAGCGTCCACTGCTACAGTGTTTCTTGTTACAGAGTTCTTGTCTCTACTACATTGCCTAGGGTTTAACCCTTTGAATCTACCCCCTTACTAGGTTTTTTATTTTGATATTTCTTGTTTTCAGAGATGCTCTAGGCATTCCTGTTACTTGACGTACTTTTGTCACTCATAGATATTAAATTTCTTTCTTTTTTCTTTATGATTCCACTGTGAAACAAAATTTGCAAAATTTTACCCTGAAAGACTGCAATGTCCTCTTTCCACCGATTTGGATCTATTAAAATCTGTGCGCAAAGAAAGGCAAACTACTGTTTTTGACCCTTATTCGAGACTTCTTCGGAAAACAAAATTAAATAGACTGTAACCCTTTCAAACCTATAACAAATCCTGTGGAATCTCGTAACCCCTCCCTCTAACCCTTTCCCTTTACTGAGCAAATCTAACAATGACCATCGTCTTTATTTTCAATCCCCTGCTTTCCCTCTTCAAAGTGAGCCAAAAAAAAACACCAAAAATCTCTTAACTCAGCGGATATTTTCTATTTTCTACGAATATATATCACAATATATTCAAAATCTGGAACAGTCGTGACTTTTCCAACAACGATATTGCCGAGTGAAGAGAATTGCAATATATCACCAACATATCACAATGTTGGTGATATATCGCCAATATTTGCAAGTTGCTAGTTTATGGTGCAGCAAAAAGCACCTCAATCCGATCTCTACACAAAAAAATTATGGCTTTAAAAACGCATCAAGGCTTGTTGGCTCTCATATCACTTGTAATGCATCAAATGACTATATAACCAAAAAATAGCAGTCTCGAAATGCAACGGAAATAGTGAATGTTCATGCATTTATTAAGGTTGGAGGAAAATATCTCAAAGTGAATATCAATATCAACAGAAAAACATCACCAATAGTTATAATAAGAATAGATTGAAGGAAAAACATCTCTAATAGCACATACAATTTCAAAAACCTCACTATACCAGTTGATGTTCCTCATGTGCCCAAACACCTAAAACTAGAAGAAAAAAGGAGCAAATAGAAATTTAAGTTGCCACCAAGGCTATGGTTCAATGATGAGATTGATGGAGTGCTATGCCATCCACTAGGGTTCCATAATAGTTGTGGTCTCCCACACCTGCCTGGCATGAGTTTCAAAGGGATCGGACCTGGTGCAAGTTCAAGGCAGTTTTGGCAGAATAAAGTCTGCTCTTTGCGGTGCAGCCCCTTTGGCATGTTTTTGAAGCACTTCCCACCAAAAAACACAATAATAAAATGCAAAACCGAGATGATTTTGCCAGTGGAGTCACGATTCAGCAGTGAAGATGATGGTGTGTCGGGCCACTCACCAAGGTTAAGTCACCCAGAGATACGAATAAGCGATTGGGGTCAGGCTCAAGTCCTGAGTGATTTTAATGGAAGAGTGCCCTCCCGTGGCACCTTAACCAAAGAAAAGTGCTTGTGATTTAGTAATTCACCCCTAAGGGTCGTCTAAAGGCTAATTGTAATACTTTTGGAGTTGAAAAAGGTAGCATTGACTGGGATGCATGGGATGCGTTTTTTAACCCATCAAAGCATATCTTCCTGAAATGGCAGTGTGTAAGTAAATGCAGGTATCTGGACTTGAGATGCATCGATTTCTGACCATGTCTTTCATTGACAAAGAAGACATTCCTCTGATTGAAGCGATAAATTCATGAAGTTTAAGTAGCCTTCCTATGCAGACATCTAGCTGTTTTGTCGAGCGGAAATGTACCTACAGTTAAAGCTCCAACAGGGGTAGTTTACCTGGATGAGGAGAGTCCTCCATGGCCCCCATATTGCTTGCTGTATGACAGGGCATTCTGCTGCACTCATGCAAAGAATTGGAACGCAACTTCAAAGTATTTCCATGCCTGCTAGCACAGAGGGCATGCGTGCCTTTTAAAGAAAGAAGGATGTTGGAAAACATACTAGCATTTGCTAGTGCCATCTTTTAAGAACTATTCGACCAAACGGACTAAAAGGATGTTCTTGCAAGAGGGAGGAATGTTTTTGACTGGTACCAGCATTGCCTCGTCCTCAACGTTTAAGGCCTAATTGTCTTGTAATTGGGCAGCACAGCAACATATTAAGAGATTGTGAGGTTTTGACATGTGCGAGTCAGCTCTTCAGCTCTATTTATTAGGCATCTACGCTGACTATGGGATGGGATGGGATGCGGTAAGGTTTGAAATTTTAAATTATCATAACTTCTTATGAGTTTTTAAATCATAATTTAGTGGGTTGTTTAAACATTGGATTTTTTTGAATTTTTTAATTGAATTTGGTAAAATAGATATAGGTGAAACCTCTATTTGTTTAAATTGTATTTTTGAATATATAAATGGATTTGGCACTCTTGAAAATCAAAGCACTTGAATTATACAAACTTAATTACTCAAATCTCGAGTTCCAACAATTTTTTATCGGATTTCAATAAAAATTATCAAAAAATATACCCTTAAAAACTCTAAAAAGTCCAATGGGGATCTAGATAGTCTCTAAATCATCCTTCTTCCAATAATCTAATTACTCCATTTAATGAGGTGACTCATTTTTATATATTTCAAAGCTAAATTTGTAGTGGTTTTTTTTAATATATTTATAATTTTATTATTAAAGTATATGTTTTAAAAAGAAAGCTAAAAACTCTAAAAAGTCCAATGGAGATCTAGATAGTCTCTAAATCATCCTTCTTCCAATAATCTAATTACTCCATTTAATGAGGTGACTCATTTTTATATATTTCAAAGCTAAATTTGTAGTGATTTTTTTTAATATATTTATAATTTTATTATTAAAGTATATGTTTTAAAAAGAAAGCTAGCTAAAATAAAACCTTTCCATATCAACTATGTATTTTCATATTCTTGTATCGTTATTTGAGAGAGAGCGACTTTAATCATTATCTTTTTAACCTCAAGTAAGACCAAGACCTTACTTGACTTAGGGAGCTCATATAAGACTTTAACTGTCAGACTTTTGTTTTGATCATCGATTCAGTATTGTGTATGTGCATGATGGAGGGATATAAGCCGAACAATGTAATTTTTAATAGAACATTGAATGTTAATAAAAAGTACATCATTTGTTGTTGAAGAGAATGATAAAAGAGGGGGGCTATGACTCCACGAAAGAGGAAGCACGAGGGGACTTAAGTAGGCTACGGAAAGGACCTTAGTAAGGGAGTTAACCCAGAGTCTTGTCAAACTAATTATGACCTTGATTAGATTCTAATTATGGTTTAATTAAGTCTTGGGGGATTAGTGGATGAAGGTGATACATGACCCGTTCATGTCATGCAATTAAAAGTTTTACATTTAACATGCAAGCGAACAATTGTGATTATTGTGGTTGTTCGATTTTGAAGGTTCTGGAGGGGAGTTCGAACATGAACTGTCATTCAATTATCAGAGCGCCAAACTTATCAGAAATTGAAATTTTCACCCTATGAACTATCATTCATTTGGGGAATTGGGGAAATTACCATGAACCAAACTATTGTTTGTATATTGAATTCGAACTATAAAAGATACAACCACAAATTAATAGAGAATTGTGGTTGTATGGAATGATATCGATTTCAATTGAGGAAATTTTGCTACAACTAATAATTCCCTGGAGTCCCAACAGTGAGATTTCTTGGTCTTCTTGTGCTGGAGCCCTAGATCGAAGTGGGATGGCCTAAGGGACTATTAAGTAGAAAAGGGGATCCCATTCTTTGGGTTGCACATGATGATAGGGAAGAGGGTTGTGGATTGGGAATTGTTGTATGTGTAATTAATATTTGTGAGCTAGGAACTTGGCTGTGGGAAGAGAAATTGCATCCAACCATGGGAAGAGTGTGCCCCTTGTAGATTCATAGCCTCAACTCTAGGATCGCCTCTGTTGCAGAGGGAACCAATGCAAAAATGATCCTATGGTTGGGTGGAACATCCCTCTTCTACAGTTAGTTGATGAACAATTCTAGATAGATAAGTGTTCCTAATTGTATATGTGAATTGTGTTGAATTAATATTGAATTGTTATGATTATGTCATGGTTGAATTAGTTTCCAGTTTGTTCTCCCAACTGCCTGTGTTGGCCTACATTAATGATTTATGGCTTCATGAATAATGGAGTGGCTACATTTAGGTTGGATAAGTTTGTAGTGTCATGCTCGTTGATAGTAAATAGTTAATAACATATCAATTGAGTTTGGTTCCTCACTGAATTGGTCCGCATTTGGGTGATAAAAGAATTACCCCATATCCTCGAAGTGCACAAAGGGTATTGGGTACGTTATAAAATGGTATCATAGTTATTGGTTACAACGTCGGGGGGCTATGGGCCATAAGTCAATTGTATATGAAGAAATTACAATTTGTGTGACAAGTGTTTGTCAAAATTTCTCCATGCAAATACTTGGGGAAAATAGTGTTTGAAGTTTGCAAAGGTTGAATTGAGTACTACAATTACCGAGATAGAAGATTGTTAGAGTATTTGGGTAGGCTATGGAGGCATAAATGAAGAAATTCTTGAATTTCTAAGTTAGCATTGTGAAAATTTTGGGAAAATGTAGTTTGTAGGAGAAGTGTTTGACAAAATGTCCATTAGAAGAAGGACTATGTATCTCCATAACTCCCAGTTTAGTAGCTCGATTTAGGTATGGGTTTGATCATTGGAAGGTTGATTTAGAAGGGAGTAGTTTTTATGGCTTTGAGCTTGGAGAATTGCTTTATAATTCTTCGGAATCTAAGAAGAAGAAGAGACTTGTAGCCTTGATTTGATAAAATTGATGAAGTGCATACTTACCAACATTTGAAAGTAAATGCTACAGACTTGGAATTGAGACGTATCTAGTAGTTTATTGGTATGCACACTTCTTGCAAAGTTGGAGCTACAACAAGGATAATTAAAGAACATAATTGAATAATATTATTGAAGAGGAGACATGGAAGATAGACAGAGACCTGACATCCATGAAGAAGAAGTTAGAGGCTTGAATATCAACATAGAAGAGATGGAGTCTAACGAGCATGGAAAGAGAATGGAGTCATTGAAGCTTGTCAAAACTATAAGGAGTTTGAAGATGAAGGTGCAAAGCTACAAAGTTGATAGTGATGGGATGTTGAAAGCTCAAGAGGAGTAAAATCAATTGAACACTTAGCTACTCCAAACCTTAAATCATTTGCAAAAGCAAATGAAGCATGGATCAGGCTGAAGGTATAAGGAACGAGACAGAGTCCATTCAAGAAGAGAAAACCATGGAAGATCCTGACACTCGAGAAGTGCTACCAGAATTCAAAGGCATCACACTCACCAACACATTTAGCGAAGAAGCCATGTGCACCTAAAGAGTCATAAAACATTTTGAAGGTGTCTCTGTGTAAATGTCAAAGGAGAATATATGTGCAAAACCAATTGCAAGGAAAGATTAGGAAGATCAAGCCACCAACTTTTGATGGTGAAAACAAGATGGGAGAGGATGTTGAAGCTTAGTTGTTGGGAATAAGGAAGTACTTTCAACTACGTAACTCAATCTATAAGCCAAAATTGTTATATACAACCTACATGGGAAAGCTTATATTTGATGGGACCCATTGATGCAAGTTAAGCACATCAATGAGAGGAGAATATCTAGGAAACAATTCAAGAAATATTTTCAGCGGGAGTATCTTTTTTAGCATTACTGTGACAAGAAGATGAAGGAATTTTTTGTGCTCAAGTTCAGAAATATGACTATGGAAGAATATGAAAAGACATATTTGGAGTTGATAAAATATGTTACCTATGTTAAAGATGAGAAGGAAAATATACAAAGATTCGTAAGGGGGTTGCCTGCATTCTAAAAAGATAAAATTTATATTAATGAACCTAAGACTCTTGAAGAGACAATTAAGAAGGCCAAATACGTGTATGACCAAAGCAAAGGTAGAGGATGTTTTTAGAAGTATTGGAGAGATAAGAAAAAGGACAAGCAAGATCAAAGGAAGAATGGATTTCAACCTCCTTTCTTCGGGAATAGTCTTATACATATCAACAAATCCATCCATCTCGAAGTGGGTCGAAGATGTCAAAGTCCTTGGGAAAAATGTCAAGGCATCTAATAAAATGTTAGGGATGTGAAGGAGATCATTTGTACAGATATTTCCCTAAAAAAGAAGGCAGGACAAGGAATGTGCACAACATACATGAGGTGACTACAATGGAAGATGTGGGCAAGAACATTCCAAGAATATATGTCGCCCTGGAAAATCGGCATGTAGACCAACAATCCAACATGATTGAGGTTGCAGGTAAGATTACCAATCAACCTATTGCAATTTTAATTGATTTAGGAATAAGCCATAGTTGTGTTGCCCCTGATTTGGTTGAAATATTCCATTTGAAAAGGAGTGAGCATGAAAAATCACAGTTGGTTCCATTGACAACTATAACTAAAAGGAAAATTGATGAAATTGTCAAAGGTTGGCCATTAGATATGGATGGTGTCGGCACTATTGCAAACCTGAACATAATACGATTTGGTTCATATGATGTTCTTATTGGAATGGACTAGTTAGATTTGCATCACATTGTCATAGATTGACATAGTAAGACTTTTACTTGTCTCGATGAAGAAAGAAAGCAGAGGACGGTGAAAGGCATTCCTTGACCCATTTCTATAAGGGAGATTTCCTCCTTATAATCGAGGATATCCTTCAAGAATGGGTGTCAGTTGTATGTCGCTCATGTGGAAAACCAAGAAAGTGTATAAACCCAAATCTTAAGGACTTTCCAATGATGTAGGAGTATGCAAATGTAAGTGGGGAGATACCAAATTTACCATCAAAAAAAGATATTAGTTTCCCTATTAATTTGTTGCTTGGAGTTGCTCTAATATCTAAGACTCCATATAGAATGAGTACACTTGAATTGAAGGAGTTGCAAATGCAATTAGCAGAATTGTTAAAAAAGGGGTATATACACCCATGTGTCTCTCCTTGGGAGCACTAGTACTCTCTGTGAATGTAACACTCTGTTTCCCCTAGTCTGTAAAAATAACTATATTGGCCAAGAACTATGGCAAACTCAAAGATGTGAATGTTTGATTTGACAGACCTTTGTATAAAAGGTCGATGAATGTAAATTATGTTATGAATATGTGTTGGATGACTGCTGGAAGTGGGATGTGCTAAAAGAGACCACAATGGCTAATGAGAGGTGGTGGAAGGGACCTGGAATGGTTGCGTTAACTTCCACTGAGCCAGTATCGTCCTGGTTTTTCCTTGCTCAAAGACCAAAGCAACTCTCTGACCCTGGAATGGATTTTTCGTCAGATTGGTATGTGGGGAGGCTCCTCAAGAGTTAATGAGGGGATGGGGGTGAACCGCCCATCCGTAAAAGCTACTAGACCTGACCACAGACGAGGAAATTCGCGCCACACACAATCTTGCAGAGAAAAGGCAAGAGAGGAAGTGTGGTAAAGGGTGGAGAGAGAGAGTGCGCGACAAGGATCGCGGAAGAGAACTGGAGAAACTCTGGAAACATAGGGACTTCTGAACATAGGAGAAGGAGAGTAACCTTCGTCCTGGATTATTTTTCTATATCACGAGAAGGAGAGTAACCTTCGTCCTTGACTTCCGTTGAGCTAGAAGTAGGAGACTGAATCTCAAAGCATCGTGGTCTAGTTCGGGGGTGGCTAGTGGTAAATCCGTTTGGAGTCACTGAGCCTACGGTTGGCTGGAAACGAGCACCCCTCTCAGTAGTTGCATCACGCCTGGTGGAACTGATAAGTGTTTTATGCCTTGTATTTTGAATTGAATATCATGAATACATGTTCATGTTTATATGCCCATAATGATTTATGTGTGAAATGATTGCCTAATGTTTTAGACTGGAAATAATGGATCATGTGTATACTTACATGCCATAGTTGGTTTCTGTACAAATGATTAAGTCTGGGGCATGATTTCGCTCCACCGAGAATTGTCTTGTTTGCTTGATTCTCGTAATATTCTAGGAAGGCTTCTCAAGAGTACTCTTCCCCCGGAATTACCCCATAAACCTTGGAACTGTATCGAACCTTTACCCAGAGACTCGACTAAGATCAGGGACAATTGCCCAAGAATCGTCTTAAGGTTCATGCAATCCAGGTCGAGAAACCTTATGCAAGAAAGAGTAGCTCTCTAAGATCTCGGATTCGTGGGAGTTTGAAGCTCCGAGAGGTTGAATTTCGTGATTCAAGCTCAGAAAGGATAGCGAGTCCGATTATTGAAAGAGAATATCCCATCGTTTGGTAGACGAACGGTCAGAATCCTTTCGGAAATACTCCAGACCTGTCAAGACCGATGGATCTAGAGGAGCAGCACAGGCGTTAACACCTCGACCCTTTTAGCCTTCGCAAGTAGCAATGGGATCCAGGACCGTAGATCCAAGGATCTGTCGGAGCTCTATTGACCGTCAATCTTAACCTTTGCATAGGCGAGAGCGTGGATTCGACAACGTCCTGAAAGTCCCGAAGTATTCGGAACCGTCCATCGGCACAGGACACGTGGTAGTCGGGTAGAATTTCGCTGACTCGCAACTTGGAGTGATCAAGGGTAGGAATGCACAAACTCACGATTCGCGAAATCGCGACGTGATCGTGGTCGTTGGATCCAAGCCATGGGAGAACCGTTGGATCAGAACCTCTGCGTGGTATCACGTATAGGGGGTTCAAAGGTTGAAAGAACTTCCTTTCGACTACAGAAGTCGTGAAGTGTCGAGCACCGAGGGTTCGTGCGAACACATGGCACATCTGTTAAGTGGGGACCGCGTGGTTGACATGTGGTGTAACAACAAGCGCCCAGAGAAAGGTGGGAGCGGGTGACAGGTGGTGGACACATGTCGTCTGGGAAAGAGTCAACCCATTGTTGACTTATCATGGCTCGGGGTTTTGCAGGATGAAGAAGTCGCACCTTGATCGCTAAGTTCGCGAAACGCCGAGAGCCGAGGTCTCGTGCGATGGGCGGCAGTGATACAGCTCGTAAGCAAAGTACAGCGGAGGAGACAAGTGGCGTGTACGCATCGCTTGGCAGAGTCCACGTAATGTTGACCTCTTGCGTCTTGGGGATTCACAAAGGAGGAGCACGAGGGCTCAACACTCCAACTAGCGAAGTCGCGAGTTGTGAGTAGTGCTAGTGTTTAGCCTAGCCGACAGTTATATGTAGCAGGCACTAGTGAGGAGGGAGCCATACCTGTATCGCATCTCGGGTATCGACGTTTGGGGAAAAAGGAGTCAAGAGCCTTGACTCTCCAACTCGCGAGTTGCGAGAGGCGCTTGCTCTAAGGCCAGGTTGTGGTCACTTGGAGGAGGATAAGGAAAGGGAGATGGTCTGTGCTAGGCCCCATAGAAATTCGGGGATTCTGTCCCTCGAAGAAAAAAGATGAAAAATCTAGGTTGTCATAGTAGGTGTGTGACAAATTGGTATCAGAGCATGGTTACAACACTTGGCCTGCTTGGGCTCATGAACGAGTTGCGTAGAAACTCCATTTGAAGTACTCTTAAAAGGAGTAACCCTCTATCTTAACCCCCTTTAACAAAAGTCGAAGTTAAGAATGAAAATTCCTATTGTCTGTATGCATTTGAAAAATATGAATTATGCGTTGGTTATGAATGAATATAAATATTGACTAACAACAAGTGTTTTTCCTGCACACAAGCAGACGATCAATCGCAGGAAACTGTAGACGCATAGAATGGTAACGCACCACGAAGTGGGGGATGGCTCCCACAATAGAGACGAAAAGTCTGATGAAAGGAGAGCAGTAGAGACTCCTCCAGATCTAGCTGAGACTGTGAGGAGCCTCATGGTCGAACTATAGAGCTGCAAGGCCAACAACGAGAGGTTGATAAAAGAGAAAGAGAAGTAAATGGAAATTAATGTAGTCTTGTTGTAGAGTTTATCCGACATATTGCAGCATGGACCTGACGCCAGTCACGCGGACCGACGACAGAAGAAAAATCGAAGTCCACCTAAGACACAGAAACATGGTCTTTTAAGTGGGCACACTGGGAAGAGCACCTTGAGAAAGGTCCACCCTAGAGATAAGGGACAAGCGTAGGACGATTCCTCTGGAAAGGAAACTGGCAACTCGGAGGGATCTTCTAGTAGCAGAACTAGTTCTTATTCCCGAAAAAAATGGAAGAAGCGAAAGCATTCCAAAAGTCATAATCTCGAATAATTCAAGAAGGCCAAACCACCCTCTTTCAACGGTGAAATAAAGAAGGGGGAGGAAGCGAAGGCCTGACTGCTTGGACTAAAGAAGTATTCCAGAGTCCATGACTTCTCAGAAAACTTGAAGGCCCGAGTAGCCACTTTCAACTTGAATGGAAAGGCTTCCATTTGGTGGGAAGACCTTAAGAATGTAAAAGGGATTCACGAAGAGGACCTATCCTGGGAATGGTTTGAGAAATACTTTAGGAAGAAGTATCTATCGGAAAAGTATTTCGACGAAAAGACTAAAGAATTCTATGAACTCAAGCTGGGGCAACGCACCATAGAGGAATATGTCAGCTGATTCCTCGAGTTGCTGAGGTACATACCCTATATAAAAGCAGAAAGGCAAAGATGCAACGATTCATTAGTGGACTACCTAAGGACTATCAGAACAGGATTGAGTTTGACAAGCCAAAGACCCTAGAAAACACTATCTGAAAGGCAAGATATTTAAGTATATAGGGGCTTCCGCAGTGCAAGATATTAGATTTTATTTTTGGGATTAACTGCGTAGTGTAAGTCATTAATCTATGACCCATTTCATGAGTATTAGTCTCAACTGACCAATAATTCTCATGATTTGAATAGTCCACTTAGCACTCATTGCATCGGGTGATGCTCACAGGGGTGAAG
>ML830897.1:0-21179 GCA_009831015.1 Picea engelmannii | reverse complement strand
AAGTTTACAGGTCTCGGAAGAAAGAACTTATGCCTTGACTTGCAGAAGTTAGACAACATGAGAATGACTTATGATATGGTGACAGTCAGTAAGAACCAGACAGTATCCAGTATTCATATAGGAGCAGAAGGTTCCTAAAGATGTAGAACATAAATGTTCAAGATGAAGAGGAAGATGGATACTCAGATATAGTTGATGAGATGCAGAGGGAGTAGGTTGATCCAGTATGAAGTCAGAAATAAAGAAATGTTTGAACTCAAGAAGGCATCCAGGATATTATAGAAGAGAACTTCAAGGATGGTGATTATCAAATGTTACACGGTTAAAGAAGCTCTTAGTTTGGTGCAAGAGGGAGCTATGTCTCTGAGTTCGAAATGGAGGATCATGATTTGGTGCAGTTAGGAAAGTAGTGGTCCATGTTACAGTTTACTCAGTGGATGAGTAATGAGATATTTTGATCGAGATGAAAGTTATCCAGTAGATGGATGGTGCCCAACAAATGGGTAGCATGGTATTATACCATGGAAATATTTTGGACCACAAGAGATTTTTTTCAGATCCCATAGCTAGACCTTCTTAGAGAAGGAAGAGACCTTCGTAGAGAAGGGGAATGAGAAATTTTCCAAGGTTGGCCTTTGTCCAAGTGTTGAGTTTTGGATACTCTAGGGA
Organism: Picea engelmannii; assembly: GCA_009831015.1. Lineage (NCBI taxonomy): Eukaryota > Viridiplantae > Streptophyta > Pinopsida > Pinales > Pinaceae > Picea > Picea engelmannii. The sequence goes on along the minus strand of ML830897.1, from coordinate 20,510 downwards.
CATGCTAGAATACCCTCGTAGAGAGGGGTGTGACCACCCTCGTAGAGAGGAGTGTGGATGTTTCTCCAAGGGGCAGCGGGTAGATACTCTCCTCTAGCCAAGGATTTAGTAGCTTGGAACACAAACCTCGACCATGTGGAATGGTTAGTTGGCTCTTCAGGTTTGTGTTGTGATCCTGCATGGATCATGGAAAGGGAGTCTAGTCTCTCCCAAGCTAGCATCTTAGCTTCTCTAGTTCATGTGGGATGACTAAGAGTGAAGCTATGGTAGTAGTCCTCCCCGGTGGGTGGGTGAGATAGATGACTACAAGAGAAGGGAGAACATAAAAGGAATGACAAAACTCATAGAATATCTTATGTGTGAAGATAAGACATCTTATGTGTGAAGATAAGATATCTTATGTGTGAAGATAAGATATCTTTTGTGTGAAGGTAAGAAAGAGTATCTTTTGCGCGAAGATAAAGAGAACAAAACTTCTTTAATATGGATTCATGGAGAACCAGTAAGTGATCGTGATGCCATATGACCAAGTGGATTATATTGATGCCTCTTGTTACCCAGTTGATGATGTTGCCCGGTTGATGATGTTACCCAGTTGATGTTGTTGTCTAGTTGATGATGATTATCCAGTTGATGATATTGCTCAGATGATATTGTCGAGTTGATGATGATATCCAGTGACCTATCAAAAGATAAAGAATATCCTTCTTGTTAAGAGGGAGTGTTGAAATATTGTGTAATTGCAAAGAATATTCTTATCCCCTTTTGCGGATTGGTAAAATCCTAAATGTAATATGCAAATTAAGAAGTTGGCCCCCAGGCAAATTAAAGTGGTTCTAACTACCCAGAAAGAGAAGTCGGCCCTACAAGTGAAGAGACACCTCCTTTCAGTGTTTTCCAGTTTGTATAAATAAGGGAAGCTAGCGCCTCATTTGTTCACTCACTCAGTTCACTCATCTAGTGCACAAGTGTTGAAGGACGTTGCAGTTACCAGTTGCTGGAAGAAGGAAGAGAGAGAGGCGCATTGCTTGGGAGAGGATATTCTCTATTGTTTGGTTTATTGTCTTGGCATATTGGCTATGGTTCTTTGATTATTTTTTGGTATAGCATCATGGTATTTTGTCTCTCATAGAGAGAGAGTTATTCTGGTACTGTACTTGGTTTTTGAATCTATATTAAAGAAGTTTTGCTGGGTTTTCTTCCCCTAGAGGGTTTCCCAGGATAAATGCTTGTGTACTCTTGTGATTGTGTTTCTCTCAGTGATCCTATCTATGCTATGGTTGTCTAGTAAATTGAGAAGAAACTTAATAATAGCAATAAACTTAACAAGATTTACTTCAACGAGATTGTCAAGTTGCACGAAATACCTAAGGCAATCATTTCAAACAGAGATCCAAAGTTCACCTCAAACTTTTGGAAAGGACTATCAAGGGTTTTGGTACAAATTTGAACTTTAGTACAACTTATCATCCACAAACTAATGAGCAAACAAATAGAGCCAATCAAGTGACCGAAGACATGTTAAGAATGTATGGGATGGATAAGCCATCGAAGTGGGAGGATTACCTGTATTTAGTAGAATTTTCCTACAATAATAGATATCAAGCTTCACTGAAGATGAGTCCATTCAAGGCATTGCATGGTGGAAAGTGTAGTACTCCATTTATTTGGGACAATCCAATAGACAGAGTGGTACTTGGGCCAAGGTTACTCAAAGAAATGGAAGAGAAGATGGTGAAGATCAAGTAGAATTTAAAGGAAACATGGGACAAACAAACGAGTCATGCAGATGAAGGTAGAACACCATGGGAATTTAAAGTTGTGGAGCATGCGTTTATGAAAGTGAATCCAAAGAAAAATTTATTAAAGTTGGGGAGCTCCACTAAATTGGCAACTATATATTGTGGTATTTTCGAGATACTGGATATGATAGGACTCGTTGCACATGTGTTGTCATTGTCTACTACCATAAAAGTGCATAACATGTTTCATGTGTTGTTATTGAAAAAGTATGTTCATGACTCTAACCATATCATTGTTTGGACTTTGAATCAAGTGGAACAAGAAGGAGACTTTCAAATACAGCTGGTGTGCATATTGGATAAGAAGGTCATTGTACTCACAAGCAGAGTCACAAGGCAAGTAAAGACCCAATGGACCCACTATATCCCTAATGAAACAATGTGGGAGTTGGCGGATGCAATGTGGGAGGCTTATTCATGTTTATTTTGAAAATTTTGATGTAAAATTTGTTGTCATTATATATAATGATGATGTACACCAAGGATGGTGCAAACTATAGGGGAAGGGGAATGTAATACCCCAATTTTGATCCCCAATTTAGTATCGTGTATGTACATAATGAATGGTTATAGATCGAACAATGTAATTTGTAGCCAAACATTGAATAGTATTACTTGTTAAATGTAATTTGTAGCCATCATTATCTACAAAAGAGAAGGACAAAAGAAGGGGGCTTGTGACTCCATGAGAGGGGGAAAACAAGGTGTTGGGGGGGGGGGATTAGGCCAAGGAAAGGAACTTAGTAAAGGATTTAACCTAAATTCTTGTCAAACTTAATTATGTCCTTGATTATTAGTTAATTATGGTTTAATCAATCCTTGGTGGGGATTAGTGCATGAAGGTGATATGTGGCCCCTTCATGCCATGCAATTAAAAGTTTTACCTTTACCATGCAAAAGAACTATCGTGATTATCATGGTTGTTCAATTTTGAAGGTTTGAGAGGAGAGTTCGAACATGGACCTCCATTCAATTATCAAAAAGTTGAACTTATTAAAAATTGGAAAATCCACCTTGCGAACTACCCTTTGTTTAGGGAACTAGGGAAATTGCCCTAGAGTGAATTATTGCATGTATATTGAATTTGAACAATGAAAGCTACAACTATGAATTAATAGAGAATTGTGATTGTATGGAACGATATTGGTTGTAATTGAGGAAATTTTGCTACAATTGATAATTCCTTGGAATCCCAATAATGAGATATTATGGTCATCTTGTGCTGGATCCCTGGGGGAAAGTGGGATAGCCTAAGGGATTGTTGAGTAGGGAAGGGGATCCCATTCCTTAGGTTGTGCAAGTTGATGGGGAAGAGGGTTGTGTATTAGGAATTGTTGTAGGTGTAATTAATGATTGTGAGCTAGGAATTGGGTTGCGAGAAGAGAAATTAGAGCCAAACATAAGAATAGTGTGCCCCTTGTGGATTCATAGCCTCAGCTTGGGGGTGGCCTCTATTGCAAAGAGAACTAGTGCAACAAGGACCATGTGGATGGGTGGAACATCCCTCTTTTACAACTAGTTGGTGAATAATTTCAGACATATAAGTGTTCCTAATTGTATAAGTGAATTGCGTTGAATTAACACTAAATTGTTATGATTGTTTCGCGGCCAAATTAATTACCAATTTGTTCTTTTGATTGGCTATGTTAGCCTGCATTTATGATTTTTGGTCTCATGAATAATGGAATGGATACATCTAGGTTGCATAAATTTGTAGTGTCGTGCCTGTTGATAGTAAATAGTTAATAAAAAAAACATTTGAGTTGAGTTTTGTAGTAAATTTGCATGAATTTGGGTGGTTAACAAAAGTACCCCATATCCTCAAAGTGCACAAAGGGTATTGGGTACATTACATTAACCAACCTTTTCATGACTTTGCTTAACTAGATAAAGTCTCAATAGTGTGCTTAAGTAAGGCCTTGAGAGGTCTATATGAGCTTAGATAAGATATTGCCCCTAAGCTCTACTTTGAGTTTTGCTTAAGAAGATTAAAGCCTCGTCCTCGACTTAAGTATGGTTATGGTTTTGAATAAAGAATAAGTAAAGTCCAAAAAGTTCTTACCTTGGTTAACATGCATGACATAAGGTCTTAAACTTTACTTTCCCAAGCAAGGATTACATCTGGACTTTCTACTTAAATAAAATCTTACTCGTGCTCAAGACCAAAATATTTATGAATTCAAAAAATAATCATGTAAGAAAAGGACCATCAAGTAAGTATAGTTGCAAAAGAAAATAATCATATCAAACTCAAAAGAATGCATTCATTTTCTCTTTACTTTTTTCTTTTTTCTTATTTTTAATGAATTATCTTTTTGGGCTCTGACGATTAGGGTTTTAGCTCTGCACTACAAGGTTTCCTATGTTTTACATCTATTCCCCCATTTCATGGGAAGACTTCATGTCCTCCATGAGTGAGGGGGATACTCCCCCTCACTCCTCCTTCAAAGATATTCTGAGTAGCCCGAAAGTTGTCGTGAGTGTTAACCCCCACACAAATTATACTAAGTCTTCAACTAACATGACCCCTATCATCTTTGCTAAGATACCAGAATCCAAGGATCCTATCCAAAGACAATAGTCATGTTTGGACTTTAAGAAAAATGCAAGAGAATGTCTAAACGAGTTAGTAACAACCTAAGCTACATTGTCACCTTGGGATGGATTGGAAGTACAATCCAATACATGATGGACCCACACCATTATATGTAAATTCTTAGGTATGTAGCCCTTGAAAGAAACAATAAAATAGTGGTTCAGGACACACTCAAATCTCAAAGGATCTGCTTACCTCAAACAAGGCACACAGGGTTTTCTCACTATTGTTTTCTCCTATGCAAATGATAGAGAACCCGTTTTTGAAGTAGGTCCATACTTTTTCAACTCTACTGAAATGTACATGTGATATTGGGTGGAGAGATTTCACCTAGAGAAGGAAGATTTCTCAAAATCTCGTGTCGGGATAAGATTCTACTCCCTGCCACTAGAGTTATGGGACAAAGAAACTCCAAGAAGAATAAGAAATACCTTAAAGTCATATGTCAAATCTTCAAAGGATACCAAGCTAGGTAAGTACACCTCTTATGCTTGCATTCATGTTTATATTAATGTCTCACAAGTCCTCCAACTACCATAAAAATCTCCTTCAGAGATAATGAATGGTTTCAAACCATATACTATGAACACATCCCTTTCAGATGTCATAATTTACATGAGCATAGTCACTTATTTCAGGATTGTACCTCCAACACCAATCCCAAAACAACCCTAAAGGCGAGGGAAAAGATGCAAAAGGCTTCACCACTATTCAAAGTAGCATGAAACAAAATAGGTGCTCGATCATACCCACTCAAGACCCAAAGCAAGCAAATGCTAACAAAACAAAAAATAAATGATTTGTTATGTCATCTAAGCAACCCCCCTCAAATACTAGCCAATCACAATATCTACTCTAAGTAATAATCAAAACTTGGGAAATCAACCACTTTAGTGTAGTATTACACATGAAGCTCATATAAGGTGGAAATGAACAAATAAAGGAATATAAGTGATCAAGGGAATGATAATGACAGGGTAAAGTGAATGAAATACGACTAAATGGCATCATAGAATGTGTTATTTGTGAGGTCCAACACAAGTCCCTTTCCACTTCAAAAAATGTGGCCAACTAATCCTAGCTCTAAAGGAATAATAAAGAACTAGTGAAATCATGCGGAAGTTCAAATGGGCTTGTTATCGCACAAATTATAGTTTAGGCAAAGCTCGACCCAAACCATAAGAGTGTGATAACTACGGGAGTACCCACCCATTGTCACCTTAGATAGACACTCCCCTCGCTTTAGTGATGATAAGTCACCACAAGGGGGGAATCCCGGTGACCTTAGGGGGATTGAGATGGAAAGTGAGATGATGACGGTGAAAACCCCTACAAGTCAAGCTTGGAGGTGTGGAAAGGGCTTGGAAAATAGTCTTGTTGACGAAGGATGGTTTCCAAAGTATGGTGTACCTACAAGACAATGTTATACTTTCCTGGAACAAGACACAAGATAGATGCACAAGCCTTAAACCAAAGGGGAACAAGCAAGAAACCTTGCTCTCCCAAAATTGAAGCAGAACATAGATATATATATCAGGAATGTAAGATGTCAATAGCTGTAAAAATAACCATGCAAAACACCAAATAATTATTGGGCAATCAAGTACTAAACATGTAGGTAATATCCCAATACTTAGACTCAAGTTTTGATGGTGAAAGAGGGTTGCAAAATGATGTCATGAACAATATATTAGGGCAGCCTTGCGTTTGTAGCAAACTGTTTCTACAACAACAAGTTCTAGCCATTGAAATTCACAAGAAAAGTACTTAAATGAAAACCCTTGACAAAAAGAATAGTTAGCACTATTTACTTGCAATTTTTAGTTGTAGAAAGAGTGAGAAAAATGATTAAAGAGAGAGTTATTGCAACCCTAATGGATGTAGCTTTAATTTATAACAACAATAAGAATCACTTGGCCAAGCTAGACGCCCTACTGGCTCAAGCAAACATATATAGCATGTAAAATTGATTCCAACTTGAACAAATGCAATATCTCAACAATTCACACATTCCAAGGCAAATTCGACTAGTGCTTTTATCAATTTGGTTATGGAGTCTCTTGTTGTAAGAGCTAGTTATGTTACCTCCATAGGAGTGTAAGCGTTTTTACTCCCTAAGGAAAACAAACTAGCAAGCTAAACCTAGGAGGGTGTAAGCCCTTTTACTCCTCCTAGAAACCTCGTTAAGTAGCTTTTCCAAGACAAATAAATGGACCTTAGTGGAGGGTGTATGCCTTTATACTCCTTCGAGGGTTTTGAACATTAACAACCATGAAACAAGAGGAAAAACTAGCAATATGCATAAAATTCCTTACCAATTCCACTAGATAGCAAGACAAAACCCTCTTTAAGCAAGCATCTTCCATAACAAAGTAAAGAAAATCATGCAAGAGAGATAGTGCACCACTTCTTGCACAAGAGACAAGTACTAGCATCCAAATAGCAAGAGAGAGAAATAGATATGCGATTTTCCCAAGAGAGGACAAAATTTCAGCCAAAACATATGTAATTCTCAAGTGTCATGATATGATAAAATGAAATGTCATAATCTCTATTTATACAAGGTCTAAGAAAGTAATTTGTCCACATACTCCAGGGTAAACCACAAATTAGGGAGGTCGACCTCCTAATTTTCCCCTTTACAAAATATAATTTGAGTTTACAAAGTAAATAAGCCCTTAAAGATGATGTCATCCCTCCTAGGGGTGTCATTTTGGTGTAATGGGCAAAGTGTTGAGCTTGTTAAGGAAGTCGTTGGGCCTCCCAAGGCCTAATATCCATGGTGCAAGGGTCTTCCTCCATCAAAAATTCCAATCACCATCAAATCATCACCACCACCAAAACCCTAACCTTCCAAGTGTGACGCCATACCCCATAAGTGCAGTGCATGGCCTTCAAAGGCAAGACAATGGGGCTAGGACGGTTATCAAATCACTTGCAAGGGATACTCAAGTGCCTCCAAAGGCAACATCCCTCATCCAAGTGTCCAAGAAGCAAGGGTGCATCATTCAACCTATGGGCTTCATGCCCCAAGTGAAGGTCCAAGTGACCTTGTGCCTTCACGAAATGACTTCCACCTGTCAAGGCCCTGCAAAGACAAGAAAATTCGCCCTCCAAGGGCTCACAAGTCACAAGCATCATGTCAAGTAAGCCATATATAATCCGCCCTCACAAAGACCTTATGTAACTTGCCAAAATTAGGTATGGGAGGGTTGTCATGGTGACCTATTGGGTGAATCATTCCCCAAGTTAAGAAGTGTTTCCGAGGTGGACCCTCTCTAAGTCATGTGAAGAGTATGAGGTGGATGGGGGTAATACTTTTGAGCATGGGGTTTCTTGACACACAAGGGCTCATATTGTCTCATTTATGGGTGCCTTTGTAGAGGGTGTGCTACTCTACGTTCACGATGCATGATTTCCCCAAACCCTTTTTGGCATTAATTTGTTAGAGTGTTTTGCAAGTTGAAGTTGAAATGGGAATTCTACCTAAGCATGAAAAACATTGCCCACTTTAACTCTACCTTGGTCACACTATGCTTCCCCAAGTTGAAGACGATGCATGGGACTTCTACCTAAGCATGAAAAACATTGCCCACACACGCTCTACCTTGGTTGGCACTTTTAATTAGTTATTTATTTTACCGGTCCCTCAATTATTCTGAGAAACATTTCATTATTCTCAGGATCCTTGGGCGATTATTTGGAAGGTTTATGATTGGATTTTATCTTTTTTCTAGCTACAAGCCTCTAGGCCTTCAACCCCTTCTTCCCATGAAATGAGGTACAAGCCCTTCTTGGGTCAATGTGGCCTGAAAACCTAAAAGACGAGGAATCGAAGGGAAAGAAACATGAAAAGTGGCAAGTATGTGCGGGAGCGGTATGATGAATCATCAATGAGACCCCCCAGGAGCAACCCTCTTCCCAAGGGTGACAACTTACTAGGACAACAATGTCAACCACCAAGGTGAAATAAGACAAAGGGCATAATTTTCAAGCAAACGTCTTCAAAATCAAGGAAGAACCATTTGCAACATACTCAAACGCTTCATTTATTAAAATGACACTTACCGCAACACCAGACTCGTTACCTCATGGAGAAAGACTTGTTGTCCTTTGTGAGCCAAGCTGGTGTGGTGAATGGTGCAGCCATCAATCGCGAGGTGATGAGTGGTGTGATGTGGAGCTCTACCTGTTGGTCTGTGGATATTGTTGGTCAATACATTTCTTGGTACTCCATGTATGCAACCTAAGGGACTCGAGACATCATCTCCTTATTTATCCCTAAGAAAGGGGGATATCAGGGCTCACACATGTATGTCTTCTAACAAAAGATGAAATCTCTAAAATACAAGTTCAAATCTTTGAGTATGAAAAACTTTTGCAACATTTTTGAAAAAATAAAAAGATGGAATCATGCATGATCAAAACATAAGACGAAAACATGGCCATTGGCATCATTAAATCCTTACGACAAAATGAAATAGACCTCAACAACTAGCTTGACCTATAGGTTAGGTAGAATGAAATTCACTTGAATAAAAAATCACCCATCTACTAGTCGAATGAAGGAGATAAAAACTCCAAATTCTTCCACGAGTCAACCCTGAATTGCAAAAACACTAACAAGATTATCAACTTGTAAATACCCAACATGAAGGAGCTCTATGGCTAGAAGGATCTAAATGTAGAACTCAATTCCTTCTTCAAATATAATTTCTTTTATCCATCCATCCAGAGGCAAGAAGCCGTAAATAATATCGCAATGAAAATTCCAAATTTGATTACTAACAAGAAAAACAACTGCCTGACAGAACCTATCACTGTGATAAAAGTTGAGCACTTGGTGAAAGAAATGACACTTGGAAAAGCCATTTCCCTAAATTGTTTCTTAGCAATTCTCTTTCACAAATTTTGGGATGTCACTGGGACTGAGATTTTGGCCATGGTTGAAGACTCCATAGCCCTTGGTAACATACTACAATCACTCAACACCATTTTTCTTGTCCTCGTTCCTAATTAGAATGGTGCTAACCCCCCTAATAATTTTTGCCTATTGCCTTATGTAATGTAGCATACAAAGTTATCTCAAAAGTGCCAACCAACTATCTGAAGGCTCTTCTTAACAAAATCATCTCCAAAGAATAGGGAGGCTATGTGGAGGAAGAAAAATCTTTGACGGCATCAATGTTTCTAGGAGTTAAAACACCCTATAAAGAAAGGATCCACCCTAGGAATGATGATCGAGCTATACATGTCCAAGGCCTTTGACAAACTATTTTAGACCTTCATACAAAAAATGCTCAAAGCCTTTGGATTCCATGATGCATGGATCCAATAGATTATGATTATCATAAAATCAAATTTCTACTGCATTATTGTCAATGGCTCTCCATCTAAAACCCCTTTTCAACAAGCAAAGGAACCATACAAGGAGATCCCATCTCAACCTTCATTCTCATTGTAATGGTTAAAGGCCTAGGGCACAATGTTTCAAATGATGAAGAAGTTGGGAAACTTAAAGGTTGTTCCTACTCTCCCCTAAAAGAAATTGTCTCTCACCTTCAATTTGATGATGATGCAATGCTTGCAGCCACATCCACCATTTCTGAAGCCAAATCCTTTAAGTATGTCATTGACACTTACCTCCAAGTGTTGAGAGGGTAGCTTAATGATTCCAAATCCTCCATTTTTTAATTCCACACTTGCCTCACCATCTAAATGCACATTAACATGACTCTTGGTTTGGCATTGGAACCCTCCCCTCCCTATACCTAGGTATGCCCTTAATTGAGAATGTTGGAAGGAACCTACATTGCGAACTACTTTTCACGAAGATCAGGAAAGTGTTGCTTATTTGGACATCTAGATTTCTTTCCCTTGTTGGTTGTATACTCCTCATCAAGTATGTTCTTCACTTTCTCAACCCTAGTTAGGTCAGTCAAATGCTTAAGTGATTAACCAACATTTAAAGAAGCTTCCTTTATGGAAGTCCCTTGTTTTAAAAGAATAACCTCTAATGGGATGGAAATACATTTTCATTAGAAAGATCCAAGGAGGGCTAGGACTCAAAAACCTAATAAACCATGATGCTACTTTATGAGGCAAAATTCTCTCGAGATGGTTTCTTTCCCCAAAAGCCTTATGGGGAAAATCTGGTGAAACAAATATGTTCAAGGAATCGATGAGCACGACCCTTTATGTGAAAATAACCTCCCAGATGGACCTTCATTTGGAACCACACCAATGATCACTTAGATTTGATCCATTGGAACAACTTAAGGGAGATAGATGGTAAAACTGCAAAATTTTGGGAAGCCTCTCATAAACAAATGTCTTCCCTTATCAAAGAACCATGCTATCGAATTTTGAACCATGACTTCTCTTAAGTAGGATGGACAAAGGTTCACCACTTCTAGCAAGATCTCAATACAAACATCCATCCTTTGCACAAAGAGTGGAGCAACAAAGATTCCTGGCTTGAGACTATCCACACTCAAGCCAAATATTAACTATGGACAATCCTTCAAACAAGAGTCATTTGCTAGAAAGAAGATCTAGATACTCCAGGAGGGGACTACTAGGGATGTGGGAGTTACATGGTCTAGGAAGCTTACATCATAATTTTGGAAGCCCTGAATAACAATGAATCCCCAATGTTATGGCAACACATATGGAAAGGCTCACTTTGGCCCAAAATAGCCTATGTCTACAATTTGTCTAAATTTTTCATTGCAAACTTGAGTTTCTCCCAAGTCTGTTTCAGCACTTGGGGTTGTGTTGCACTACTTGCCTTGTTGCAGGGGCTTGTCTAGCTTACGCTTGCTACAACCAGTCTACACCTCTTCACTTAAGGTATACCCATAACTTCGCCTTAAGTTACAGTCTATCAAATGCAATTAAGTCCTACTCCACCAAGTTCATTCAACAATAGGAACACATCCAACTACGACTATTAAAACATCCCAACAATACTTTAACACTTATCCAACATAAGAAAAGAAGGGGATAATAACATCCAACAATCATAAAGAGTCCACAACACACATGTGTAGGTGACCCCCAAGGCATGCGCCTTAACATTATTATATGAATAATGCCACAAATATACAACGAGGGAGTTACAACCTATTTCCTGCAACTTTATTATAGATGTATAATGAATCTAAGGCAAATAGCCTTCTTCCTATTGACCAACAAACTTGCACAATCCAACCCCTAAAGCCACTACAGGCTTGCCTTCCACTGGTCTTGTCTTCTTCTTCTTTTCACTCAATCAATTCAATCTACCCTACTATGCCTAACCCTGAACTTGACACAATTGAAGAGCTCCTTTACACTCACGAAAAATGACCAATCACTTCTTTCCTTGGCACTTTTGAGGCATCCTCCTTTTATACAATACTTTCCTTGCACTTGCAAGCCCCTTGATTCTAAGGTGGACCCAAGTGTCATCTGTAAACTTGCTTCCCTTTGGTAACTTGTTCATAAACTATCCACATCCAAAAAGTGTGCTTGGTAGTGCGCTCAAGTTGTCCCAAGTTATCACAAGTCCGCCTAGTTTGTCTGTCCACCTTGACCCAATACGTCCAAATCCATCCAAATCAACCCAATCCATCCAAGCCCGTATGTGTCAGTCAATTACCACTAAGGAGATCATGTGACGGAGGTGCCTAAAGCCATTCAATAATAGGGCCTTACGCCTCCTTCTTATGGCTAGTAGCAAAGAGGAAAATCTTAACTTGGAAAACCCTTCTCAAATGAGGGTACCTAAGCCCCTCCAGATGCCCCCTTGTGTGAAGAAAATGAAGAATCAATGGGGCACATGTTAAATGCATGTATCTTATCTTGCTTTCTTTGGGATTTGGGCTTCACCTAATTCAGAACCGCAAATATAAGTCATCTCTCCATTCTTTACAGTCTCTCATGCACTGAAAGCCATTCATAAACAAGACAACCAACTACGCATGGAAGATATTCCCAAGCCTCCTAGACTAGCAAATTTCGAAAGAAAGGAACAAAAGGATCTTCAAGGACAAAACCATTTCTTAGTTAAATCGATGGACACTACTCAGAAGGAACATAAGAGAAAGCATCTACGCTAAGATCTTGTCTTTAAATGACCTTGATTGGGACCCCCATTGCATTGAAATTATGACTGTTACGGGCCTAGAAAAATCTAAGTTCAATCACAAGCACAAAACCCGCTAGGATAGAGCCCCCTCCCCCAACTTTGACCTTGATTGGGACCCCCATTGCATTGAAATTATGACTGTTACGGGCCTAGAAAAATCCAAGTTCAATCACAAGCACAAAACCCTCTAGGATAGAGCCCCCTCCTCCAACTCTAGGTCCCTACCCTTAACATGCAAAATCAAGCTAAATTTTGATATCTCTTCCAAGGGAAATCTCGGGCCAATAGGCATCGAAGGAGCATTTCAAGACTCTAAAGGGAAAAATATTTTTCTTTAATTTAACTTTAGAGGCATTGAAAACAACAACTTTGCTGAACTACAAGCTCTTGGAGCGAGTCTCATTCTTTCCAAAAAACATAATTGGTCTCATCTTTTTATTGAAGGGAACTGCCTAATTGCCATTATTGTTCTTAGCAAGCTTCATAGAGGTGTAAAGCCAAAAAAAAAATTGATGCACTACAAATACAGTATCGCCCTGACAAACATTCTCCACCTGAGCAATAATATCTAGATCTCTTCTTCAAGCCATGCTTGTAGAGAAACAAACAAGCTCTCTGACTGAATGGCCAATGAAAGCTAAATAATCTCCAATGAGGACCTTCAGCTAAACTATTTCAACATAACCAACTTAAATCGTCTTCATGTTGCACCCTCACAACTTCGAGGGAAATGGATCCTTTTCAAACAATCAACTCATAAATTTTTACCCCGGATAGGGTGACATGAAAAAAGGAAGGCATCCCCAAGGGCGGTACATGTGGGCCTCACAAGTTGCCACCTTACAAAACAACGCAAGCAATAAAAGTCTCAACATGCCTCTCATTCAGAGAAATGATGATCTTAAGCATCTTGGTCCCTCTAATGATTGAAGTCTTACACTCCCGCAGCTAGAGGATAAATCCACACCCTTGTGAAATTATTCTTCCTTCACAACTCTTGTATCCTCCAAATCATGGGAAGAATGCCCCTTGTCACGACAATATTTGTCCTGCAAAACTTAAAGAAAAATGAATGAGAAGAAATGTGACACAAGCAAACTTCAATGCGAAATGATGTTGAAATCAACAACATTGTAAATGATGTGAAAGGTAGGAATCGAAGTGAAAGGCTTATGCAGTCTAAATGCAAAATGAGGGGGTATATGATATACAATAGATTAGAATAAATAAACTTTGTACTCTTCATTAAATGCAAATATGCAGGAATGTGGAAACTTAGCCATGTTGGGAAAAGGCAACCAGACTCTCTACACTTTGCATTCCACAAATGGGATGCAAAAATAGGGAATGTAGAAAAGGAAAGAAAAGCTCTAAAACTAAACTCCACACTTCGCATTAGACGTGGGATGCAAGTATACGAGCAAAAAGATAAGAAAGATTTTGAAGGGAAGCTCCACATTCAAAATACCTAGTAAAAAGGGGAAGCAAAGAAAAATCATTAATGAGATTCCTAAGATCACTTACATACCTTGTCTACTTCGGCATTTTGTAACTTGTTTGTAATTTTACCACCATAAAATATATATACCAAAAATAATCTTCTTATTAATTTTTTAAAAATTACACTTTGTAAAAGGCACCAATAAGTAAGCATACTTGAAAAAAAAAATATTACTAAAAGTTTGTTTTTAACAATTGAAAATTTTCACACAATATAATTTATGAAAAGAGTGTAAACTAAATTATTCGTGGAAAGATGGTATTATTTAATTTTCCAAAGTGCCTTGTGTTGATTGTGAAGTTTTTTAAATCTTTAATTGTTAAAAATGTTTTTAAGCTATCTTTTTCTCATAAATTGTAAAAATACATTTGCATATCTCATACTCCACCCTCAAACTTATAGGTAGGTGTGAGATATTCCTCATAACTAATACCTCGACCTCGGATCACGAAGAACGAATATGTTACAAACAAGATTTGAACTTTGGTGAGAGGATAATAATTCCTCTTCTCAACCAAAGAAGAGTAACTTCTACGGATGAAGACAACAATAGGTCGACATTTCTTGGAGGCATTGACAAGGGTTCAACCCTAGCCACGTGCAATAGTATCCCTCTACTCGTGCGCATAAGCGACCTCGACCCTCTCGATGGCTAGGCTTGGGATGACCAACTATTTTCCATCTGTTGTAGTTGATCTTCCAGCTAGCGACGATTCTTTTAGTGTTTTTGGCTCAATGGTGGTGTCTCCCTCTTCGTCGTCTTGATAACCAGGGTGGAGTCACCTTCCACGATAGTGTTTGTCATCCTTTCGCGACTTAGGATTTCAAGGCCAAGCTCCAGTGCTCCAAATTCCGTTGCGTTGTTGGTTGAGTTTCCCATACTCACAGTGTACAACCGGATGATGTTACCAGCTGATCATCCCTGCCACTCCTGGGTTTCCTTGTGTCGCCCCATCAAAATTCAATTTGAGGAACCCTAACGGAGGGGGGGTCCATTTGCGGTCTCCTATTTGGAGTTGTAGTTCACACCCTACCGGTGTGTTGTTGCACCCATCTTTTAGGTGAAAGAGATCCAAGATGCGAGAGTCTTGGTCTGTGAGTTGCCTTTTTTTTCCTTCTTGCAGTTGCGGCTCTGCACCGTTTCTCATATTTGTGAGATTATTGCATCCTTGAGCTTTCCTTCTGGTAGGATTTCATTCATGAAGATGCACTAGTTCCTTTCTTTCCATATTGCCCAAATGATCATCCTTGACGTTAGATTCCAGCAGAGGTTCACCATTTCATTTTCGTTGTAACTCTCATTCCAATTGTTGATGGTTGCGCTGATGTTACCTCATATCCTATTGGACTGGTGATAGATGTTTGCCGCCCAATCCCATATCTCTGTTGTGTAAATGCATTCGTCGAGGAGGTGATTGGTTGTTTCCTCCTTAGCTTGACAAAGGTGGCATCGAGATGGACCTATAAAACACCTTTTCCTTAGGTTTTCCCAGGTTAGAATTCGGTTGTGAAGAACTAGCCATTCGAACATTTTGATTTTTGGCCATTGGGGGCTGCACCAAAGTTTTCCCTACTGTTGCGTCGGGTTTTCTTGAGCCTGATCCACGATGTAATACCGTGCTTCTTTTAAGTTGAATTCCCCACCATTTTTTCTGCCCCACCTTAATTGGTCCTCTTCCTTTGAGACTACAATTTTCCTTTTCCCCAGTTCCTCCTCCACCTCTTTCGTTACTGTTCCGAGTCGGTCTCTATTTTGTGGATTGAGTTTGTCCCAGATCCTCCATCTGTCGCTACCATTTCTTTGCTTCCAATAGTGATGGATTTTTGTTTTGCCTTGCGCTATCATTTCCTGTTGGAGTTCCTCCCTGTCCGTATTTTCCATTCTGGGTTCCTGTTGCCACGCGTCCTCCCAAAATCTGGATGTTTTACCATTTCTAACTTCCCAGAAGTTGTGTTTATGGATCCAGTTCTTGTTGCGCCAGGCAAGATTCTGGATGGTTGATCCCTCCCTTGTGCCCATGAACCGAATTCGATCCTGGTCGTTGATGTTCCGGGCATACTTGGCCTTACATAGGTTTGCCCATGGTATTGATTTGTCCTGGACCCATCTCCACCAGAGCTTTGCCCCGTAGGCTTCGTTGGTTACCTGTGGGTCTTGTAACCCCAGGCCTCCTTGGCCTTTTGGTCTACAG
Source organism: Picea engelmannii (assembly GCA_009831015.1). Lineage (NCBI taxonomy): Eukaryota > Viridiplantae > Streptophyta > Pinopsida > Pinales > Pinaceae > Picea > Picea engelmannii. The sequence continues at coordinate 4,288 of ML830897.1, read as the reverse complement.
ACCTTCTCCAAGGCCACTAGGGCCCATTTCTTTTTATTTTCAACACCTCTCCACAGGAAGTCTCTTTGAATGGATCTTATCTTTTGTAGTATTCCTTTGGGAGCGGGAAACACTGACATCATATACGCCGGAATTACTTGTAGAACCGCTTTGGTAAGGATAAGCCTCCCAGCCAGTTTGAGAGCTCTGTAAGTCCAATTTTTTACCCTCTCCTGCAGTTTCTTGCTTACTCCTTCCCACGTTGCCATTTTGCATGCTCTGTCTATCAAGGGGATTCCCAAGTATTTCGTTGGGAGCATTTTGCATTCAAACCCCAGAATGTTGGACAGGTTTCTTTGAATTGCAGGATTAGTGTTGAAGAAATAAATCATGGATTTGGAGTGATTGATCTCCACCCCTAAGGCTTCCCCAAAGTCTTCTAAGATTCTTTTATAGGCTTTTGCTACCTTGACCGTGGGTGTGCCATGGAGTAGGGTATCATCAACGAACTGTTGGTGTGTGGAGGTTGGACAATTCTCAAAAGGTTTGATGCCTTTTATTTCCCCTGCTGCAGTTGCGCTTTTTATGCTTCTGCTTAGCCCTTCCATCATCAGAATGAACAGGAAGGGGGATAGCAGGTCTCCTTGTCTGATGCCTCTCGAAGGCCAGAAGGGTTTTGTTGGGGCTCCATTGATTAGAAGTGAGTAGCTTGTCGTTGAGACTAGATTGACAATCCAGTTGATCCAATGATGTTCGAAACCAAAGGCTTCCAGCGTCTTGGTAAGCCTTCGTTAGGTCATGTTGGATTATCATCCCCCCTCTCCTTTGGCTTTTCAACGTGTGTATAAGCTCATGGGCATGGATGATGTTTTCCAGGATTTGTCTTCCTTCTATGAAACCCGCCCGTTCCTGTGAAATCAGTGTGGGTGGGAGAGGTTTCAGTCTATTGGCTATGACTTTGGAGATTATCTTGTAAACTACATTGGATAAAGCTATAGGCTTGTAGCGGTCTGGTGTCCTTGCTTCATTTTCTTTTGGGATTAGAGTGATCATTGTGGAATTTAACGCTTTCAAGGTGGAGGTCGAATGTCTGGAGTCTTCCACCACCCCATAAACGTCATGTTTAACCACTTCCCAGTAGGCTTTGAAGAATTCCACTGTGAATCCATCTGGACCTGGGGCCTTTCCATTGGGCATCTCCTGAACCACTTTGTTGATTTCCTCCTTTGCGATGGGTTTGCTGAGATTGATATTTTGTTCCTCAGTGACCAACTTGCAGGTGTGCTGAGTTATCCTTTGTATGGCCTCAGTTCTATCTTGGTTGGGTTCCTGGGTTATCCCCTGGAAGTGATTGATTAATGTATTTTCAATTTCCTTATGGGATTCCCTTTCGATCCCATTCTAATCCCTAATTTTCAGGGTTTTGTTGTGGGTTCTTCTTGCAATGGTTGTTCTATGAAAAAACTTGGTATTCTGCTCTCCTTCCTTTAGCCACCTGATTCTAGACTTTTGGTGCCATCGAGTTTCTTCCTACTGGCATCTTGCTTCCCATTCCTAGCTCATTTGGATCTCCTCTCTTTTTTGATCCTCTATGTATCCCTCATATATGCAGAGTTCCTGGAGTTTCTTCATTCTGTCCTCGATACTTTTTTTTCTTGGTTTATGTTTCCAAATATTTCCTTGTTCCACTCATTGAGTTTATGTTTGATGTACTTGAGTTTCTTATATAGTTTGAACATCCTTGTCCCTTGATCCGAAAGTTCCTCCCGCCACCATTGGTTGATGTTCTCCTTGAAGGTGGGATGCTCGATCCAAAATTTTTCAAATCTAAAAGGTTTGTTCTTCGGAGAGGTTTGAAAGTTTGCTTCCAATTGATCTGGCCAATGGTCTGAACNCTAGAAGGATGCTGCAGTCTAGAGTTAGTCCCTGCAGAATGATGGATTCTGACACCAAGAATCTATCTAGCCTTGTAGCTACTTGGTGGTGATTTAGTCATTTGTTATTCTAGTGAACTGGCCATTGTTGTTTCTGATGTCCACCATCTCCACTGTATCAATGAAAGCTGAAAATTCCTCCGCATCTCTATCCAGTCTCCTGGTGCCCCCTTTTTTCTCCGCAAGTGTCATGATGATGTTGAAGTCCCCTGCCAAGATCCAGTGGAGGTTATTGGATTGGGACTTTAGATTTTCAAGGTCTAGGAGGATTCTCCTTTTTTCCTCCAACACCTGGGGACCATACACATTAGTGCATAGAATCACCTCCATGTTACCTATAATTTGCATGTTAACTGACAATGTGTGTCTCGTGGCTTCAACTGCTAGTAGGTTCATCAATTGTGGGTTCCATAAGGTGAGAATATCGCCTGCCATCTGTTGGGATTCGACAACCAACATCTTGTATTTACTCCATTGTTTTTTACCGATTGTTTCTATTCTGTCTACAATGCATTTTGTCTCTTGGATGAAACAGAGGTCAGGTTGTTCCTTCCTCAGTCTATTTTTAAGGATTCTTTGCTTTCGTGGGTTGCTTAGGCCTCTTATATTCCATGTTATAATCTTCATTTAAACATGTGGGGGGGAGTTGGGAAAGAGCTTTTTGATCTTACTCTGATTTATCAACAGGGCTCCTAGTTCTTGTAGGGCTACGCTGTTTGATTTCCTGCTTTTCTTCTGCCTTTTCTGCTTGGGTGAATGTTGAGGTTGTCCCTCACCTGCTTTGATTCCCAGGTGTCCTATCTCGCCATGTGTGCGCTTGATCCCTCTGGATTTTGCTTCCTCCCTTAGAAGGAAAAGGTATTGGATGCGATCTAGTTGCTCTATTGGCACATTGTCTACTCCCTGCCTTTTCCATTGCTCCAATATGTTCGAGAGATCTATTTCTTCCCTTTCCACAATGTCTCTGAGATCAGGGTCTTCCGTGCCTACCTCGCTTGGTGTCATCTCCGAGTCTCTGTCTGCCTCCTACATTGGGGTGTTGGCATCTTCATTTCCTCCTTCCATAGGACTTGCGATACCTCCCTGATCCCTCTTATTGCTTGGAATATTTGTGTTCTCATGAGTTTCTTGTTCCCTAGCTTCTCTACCTTTTGTCTTTTCCTTTCCTCCTTCTTCCCTTTGGTTGGCCCTGTCCCACCCTTCTGGTCTAGTCCTGGCTTCCAGATTGTTTCCTCTTGGGGCTTTGCTTTGTTTCTTGTTTGCTCTGTTCCTGTGGTTCGACTTCACAAACCCGTTCTCATCCTACTGTATTTTGGTGTTTTTCGTTTCTTGTTTTTTATTGAGAGGACATTCTCTGATCAGGTTTCCATGTTCATGGCATCTTTTGCATCTAAACGGGATCTGCTCGTAGTCGATGCTTTGTATCCATTCCTCATCCCTAAATTCCAGGCTTATGGCTTATGGGAGCGCCACCGAAACATCCATCTCTATGCAGATCCTTGCATAGGATGTATATCTCCCTTTTAGAGTTGCTTCCGATGTCTTAACATATTTTCCAAGTTTGTTCCCTATTGCTTCAAAGGTGGAGGACAACCAGTAGTCCAACAGTAAGGAGTAAAGCCTCAGCCAGACTAGGACATTTTTAAAGGTTTCTTTCTCTGGGGAGAAGTTTTACTTCCACGGTCGCATGTACAGCCCTGCTGAGGTGTGGAAGTATGCCCCCCCCTCAAAGACTTTATCCCCGTCCTCCAGGTTCATGAAGACTGCTATGAAAAATCCTTTCGAGCCCAGGTGGAGTTCTAATTCTCCGCTTGGCTTCCATTGATATTTTATCCAGTTGCACAACGTTCTTTATGTAGGCCACAAACCCATGAACTTGTAGATTAGTACATGTGTCTTCATCTCATCTCGATAGAGTTGCATTTGTGGGTCTTCCAGTATAACCTTGGGTATCAGTGTTGTTTTAGGTTTACACGGGTTGTGCCCATCTACCCCACTAGGGTTCGTTGGTTCTTGCGCATCATTCTGGGTTTCTCTGGCTTCTTCCCCCACACGATCCCTTTTTTCCTGGTTGATCTCTTGATTCTTTTCCGATCCCGATCTCGAGGTGCTTGTCACCAGTTCTCTGAAACCAAGGCCTCGTGGGCCTTTCCCCTTGTCCACCACTACCTACTTGTATGAGTGGGTTCCACTCTCGCTCCCTTTGGTAACCATTATGTCTGCTGCTGAGACCGCGACTATCAAACCCTAGCTTGCAAATTCTCCAGAGTCGTCCTTCGCTAATAAAGGTATTTAGATAAAGGTATGCGGGCTTGACCCAGTTAAGCTTTGTTCCATGACTAGACCACGTCCTTGCTCGGGTTTGAGCACAAGAC
>ML830896.1:24123-55407 GCA_009831015.1 Picea engelmannii | reverse complement strand
TTTAGGTGAGGACAAGTAGGATGATCGAGCTTCAGAGGAGATCTAACCATGCAAATCTGGGAGATGAACATCCCAAAATGTCAGGGAAGAGCAAGCAAACAAAGATATTCTCTTGGGATTTGATCTGGATTATTTTTGGCATGAAATGAGAGTGGAGATATAATAAATAAATGTACAGAGATATATCAATAATATAACATAGATATATCATATATATAACCATAAACACGGAGATACAGTAATACACAATTTCTATTAATGAGTGACATGTACAAAACTATAGAAATACAGAGTGAAAGACTCGCTAGAATGGTGGGAGCTTATCTTTGAGAAGAGATGTGATGGATACGCTCATTAACAAGAAGATGATCATTACAATGAGGCTCTAAAGGTATTTTTAACATAAATAAAATCCAAAACCCTAACCCTGGAAGATGAAAAGTCAACAGGTTTGTGGACCCCATTTTAGGTAGTTTGGTGTATCAACTTCCCGGGGGAGTAACTTTGGCATATTATCTTCCTTTGGGGTGCACGATAGCTTGTTGGAAAGGTATTGAAGAGGATATTCATTTCATAGAATCAATCATGCCTTTGGCTATTATTGAGGTGCCCGATCACGAAAAACCGTCGTTTAGGCCCTCAAAATGACCCCAGAAGTTTAGGACCCGAAAAACTGCTAAAAATAGTAAATTGACAAAGAATTGTTTTAAGCGAGTTGGAATAGGTGGGTGGCCACCTATATCCACCTGGATCAGGATCGCAAAAAACGTTGCCATGCATGGTTGGAGCGAGCTCGAAGAACATCAAAAATCAAAGTGGAAATGTAACAAATATAGGGGGTGCCCATTCCAACCCTGTGAAATAATGATCTTTATCTCCTGGAATTGTAGAGGCCAAGGCAACAGACCCAAGACCATGGTTGTCAAATATATAGTCAAAATTGAGAACCCTACCATACTCCTCATTCAGGAGACCAAGATGAGTTATGAATAAGTCTAAAAAATATGCAAAAACTTTTGGCACACCAACAACCACATTGTCGTTGATGCACAAGGAGCTTCTACTGGTCTTTGCACTCCATGGGATGATTAAGAGGTAAGTATGGAACATCAATTCCATACTCAACCCTGGATATTTTCAATGTATACATGCCAAATAACCCTGCAGAGAAACTAGAGTGTTGGACCTCTCTCATATGTCTGAGAAACACAGACTACTCCAACAATTGTATCAATGCAGGTGATTTAAATATTATCCGAAATAGTGCGAAAAAAAGAGGGGGGGGGGGGGTTGGAAGAGACCCCTTTAGAGACAATATTAAAGATATAATTTTAGACTATGATCTTCTGGATATCCCTATGCAACGCGGAAATTACACTTGGTCCAACATACGCACTAGCCCCAAGCACATAGCTGCATGATTGGACCGTTTCTTAGTTCACAGCAGTTTCCTACACCAAAATGCCTCCATTAAATCTTGTATTCTCCCCTTGCTTATCTCAGACCACAAACTGATCTCCCTCCATCTTCAAGCCCTCCTGAATTATGGCCCTCTCCCTTTCTGTTTTAATCCTCAATGGCTCCAACATCAAGAAGCAATTGATATGATCCAATCAACTTGGGCATATTGGATTTTGGGCACACTTGTGTACATATGGGAACAAAAGATTATTCTGGTCAAACAAGATTTAAGGATATGGGATAAATATTCTCTTTCTTCTCCGGCTGAGGAGAAAAAACTCATCAAAAATAAACTAGAAGAGTAGCAAAAAAACTCAAAAATATCAGAAGTAACTACACAGATTAAAAAGGAAGAATTGGAACTTCAATGCCAATACCAATAGGCATTAAAGAGGGAAGAAGAGTATTGGAGGTTGAAATCTCGAAGCCTTTGTCTCAAGGCTGGTGACAAAAAAAACAAATTCTTTCACAACCAAGACAAACTTTGGAAATCCAAAAACAATGTGTTGAAAATTACTCGGGAGGATGGATTGGTCATCAACGAATTTGAGGAGATAAAAGCAGTTGCTTGAGATCAATATGTCACTCTCTACACTCATAGAGAAGAAGTTGATTCTTCAAGCATTTACTCCATGCTTGAGCACATACCAAAATTGGTTACAAGGGAAGAAAATCTAGATCTCACGCAGTCGATCTCTGAAACTGAAATATCTCTAGACATTTGGATCCTAGAACTCAATAAATCACCTAGACCAGATGACTTCTCTATCTTCTTTTATCACTTCTTCTAGGATACCATCAAATATGACCTTAAAATAATTCTTCGATATGTTCATCGATCCTTAAGATAAGGGGAAACATGAAATCCTCTTTCCTAGCCTTAATCCCAAAAGAAACAAACCCCACCCCCTTTTCCCGATTCTGACCAATATCCTTGTGCAATTCATCCTATAACATCCTCACCAAAATTATAGCCACTCGCCTGAAAAAGTTCTCCCAAAACCAAGGTGGCTTCATGGAAGATCGACAAATTGTGGATAACATAGTTCTTATTCAAGAGGCAATTCACACAAGTTATCGAGCCAAAGGCAAAGGCATGGTAGTCAAATTAGATATGGAAAATGCAATTGTTCACGTCAGACACTCTTTTCTTTTTCAAGTGTTGGAATGATTTGGATTTAGCTCAAATTTTATAATATGGATCTCAGCTTGTATTAGCAACCCTTGGATCACCCCCTTTATTAATGGAAAACATTAAGCATTCTTTTAAGCAAGCAGAGGCCTCCTCCAAGGTTACCCACTCTTGCCTCTTCTATTCATCATTGTGGTTGAAACTCTTATTAGAAAGTTAGAACAAAACGGGAGATTGAGAACCTTCCCAACCTTCAAATCATCCAAGGAGTCTAAAATATGAACCATTCACAATTTGCGGATGATACTCTTCTCTTAGGGGGAGCTTCGATTATTATTGCCTCTCATTTCAAATGCATCTTGGACTCTTTCCTCGATGCTTCGGGTGGCGATGTAAACTATAGAAAATTTAAAGTATTTGGTTGGAATGCTTCACCCTAGACCCTAAGATCCATAACACATTTTTTTAAGTTCTCCTTAGATGAAAACCGATCCTCCTTCAAATATTTAGTGATTCTTGGACCAACTGGATTCTCTATCTTCTTTTATCACTTCTTCTAGGATACCATCAAATCTGACCTTAAAAGAATTCTTTGATATGTTCATCGATCCTTGGATGAAAACCAATCCTCCTTCAAATATTTAGGGATTCCAATCTCCCTCAATTTTCTCTATTTGCATGTCTGGCAACAAATCCTGGAAAAATCAGAAAAAACTAACCCAGTGGGGCACCCAATGGCTAAATCCAGAAGCCCGAGTCATTTTAATCAAAGTTTTCCTATCAACTCTCCCAATATATCAAATCTCTACACTTCTTACCCCAAAGTGCATCTCCAATCAAATAGCCAAAATAATTAGATCCTTCCTATGGCAAGGGGGGAAAACAACCCACAAAAAATTCCATTTGGTCAACTGGAATCAGGTCTAGTCACAAAAATCATGGAGGCTTGAGAATCAAGGAACCAACTCTCATAAATTCAACAATGGGAGATAAATTTATTTAGAGATTAATCACAGGGAAACTCACCTAGTCGAAGAAATCTATTTGGAAAAAAATACTTCTGAAGAAACAAGCTCAAAAAAGTCGACCTACAAGCTAAGGTGGAAACAGGCTCTCCTATCTTCAAGCTTCTCTTTGCTTCCAAGAATCTAATCTGTGCCAAGTTGAATTGGATTCCACGAAATGGGCGCAAAATACACCTATGGGATGACCAAATAATGGAAACCGTGAGACACCCCTTGCTTGAGCCACTTCTCTCTCTTCAATCATGGATGTCTGACTAGGGCCTTTTCACCCTTTCTGATCTTTTTATTTGGATGAGTGATAGTTTATGGGATAATTGGAAGAAGGTTTCTCCCTTAGAGCATTTATCATCTCTCTTTGAACCCTTCCTTCTTACTCTTTAGGGTTACATCCCCAGAAGTCAGTCTTTTAGTGATTCGAGGGGTTGGGGAAACTCGGTGTATACAGTCAAAAAGGGATATCAGTATTTGGCTAATGCAGATATTCAACATCCTCGTTCAATCCCGTGGAGACTAAATTTGGCACACTGACGACCTACCAAAGATAAAAAAAAAAAATAGTTGGCTCCAAGTCCACAAAAAAATCCTCACCTATGAAAATTTGCAGAAAAGAGGGATAAATGGCCCATCATGGTGTGTTTTATGTCAAAATGTTGAGGAAATCATATGCCACGTGTTTCTTGAATTCCAATACACAAAGGAAGTATGGAGAATCACATTGGGAACTAAAATGGCCCATCTTTGTCTCTGATTTATTTTCCGGTTGGGGGAATTATTATCTTGGGAACTTCACCAATAAACCTATCCTCAAGCTGTTTGGGGTTGCTCTCCCCAAATATATATGTTGGAACACATGGTTAGCCCGAAACAAAAGAATATTCAGTGAAGAAAATACTACCCCAAAACAAACAACGATGAGAGCTTGTGCTCTGTTTTCAAAATACATGAGGTTTCGAGTCCAATGGAAATGGAAAAATATGGACACACAAGAGGCCAATTGCATGTCCAAAATCAAGCTATCAAATAACCTTTAGCCTGCTATCAAACCATCTTCCAGTGGGCCAAAATGGGCCCTTTGTCTTTTAAAGGAAGCTTTCAAAGATTGGCAATCTCGATAGTAGGGTCACATCCTTTTCTTTTATGGAGCTTCATGAAGCAATCCAAGGGAAATAGGTTCGGGGGGATAATTAGACATCCCGAAGGTCATACCATTATTAAATATGCATGGTGATTCACATTATTTTCGGCACGAAATGAGAGCAAAGATATAATAAAGAAATGTACAGAGATATCTCAAATATCCAATAATTTAATAGAAATGTATTAGAGATGCAACAATAAACACAGAGATACAATAATACACAATTTTCTATTAATGAGCAAAAATGTATAAAGACTGTAAAAATACAAAGTGAAAGACTCGCTAGAATGGTGGCACCTTATCTCTAAGAAGAGATGTGACAGATACTCGCATTCGCAAGAAGATGATTTTACAATGAGACTCCAAAGGCCTTTTTATCATAAAGAAAATCCAAAATCCTAACCCCGGAAGATGAAAAGCCAACAGTTTTGTGGACCCCGTTTTGGATAGTTTGGTGTATCAACTTCCCGGGGGCGTAACTTTGGCATACAAACTCCGTTTGGGGAACACGATAGCTCGTTGGAAAGGCATCATCAAGGAGATTCATTTTTGGGGTTCAATTAGAGTCTTTGACTAACATTTAGAACATCGATCCTGAGAAACCTTCATTTAGGCCCTCAAAATGGCCCCGAAAGTTAAAAACTACTAAAAATAGTAAATTACCAAAATTGCCAGAAACCTATTTTGAGCCAGTTGGAAAAGGTGGGTGGCCACCGATACCCACCTAGATCAATCCTCCCTCTTTAGGAAGCAATGGTCTCCATTGGGTTGAGTGTTCGTGGGAGAGGGAAAAGCGTTTGCTGAATCTGCATCTTGATGAGTTGCTTGCCTTGTTGGAGAAGTTGCGCGTCTTAGCTTGTTGAAGTTTGTCATGAACCTGTGGCTGGAAGGGTTGGACCTTTTTAACCAATATGGATACATGAGATGATGATGTGTAGAAGGAATCTTTGTGCTTTGCTGCAACCTTATTGACCTGCTTCTGTTGGATAGAAGGTGCTTGGGCCGAGGCTGTAGTGGTTGCAGTATCCTTATGTTCACCTTTTGAACGGATTGTGAAGAAGCTGAATTTTGTTGTATGAGATACTACCTTGCGGCATTGTTTAGGTGGGACAATAGTTGGAACTACCTCTAGTATCATGTAGAGATGACCCCCTAGAGTAACAATAACACTATAGGGTCTAGACTCATAGATAAAATGGTGCTTCCACATATATGGTTGGCCCAAGAGAACATCAAAAACATTCAATAGGGAAACATCACATAATACCTCATCCTTGAAAGGATGGATGTTGTATGACAATCAACACTGCTGGGTGACACAAAGATCTCGTCCCTAGCAAAGACACCCAATGTTGTATCGTTGCGGGTGTGGTGTTGTCAACAATCCCAACTGTTTGACGACCTTTGTTGAGATGAGGTTCTTCTGGCTTCCACTATCAATAATAAAATGCAGTGGGGTCCCCTTCACCCACATCTGTGAATGAAAAAGGCTCTCCCCCTCTTTAGGATCTATGGGTTCTTCTCGTTGAATTGTTGTGGTCGCAACAATAGCAGTGGGATTTGCGTCGATGATCTTTCTTCTATCAGTATTTTCTGAATCAGATTTTGAATTAGGGTTTGACTCCCTGTCTTCGATCTCGACCAACAATGACTATTTTGAGTGACATTCATCAATGTTGTGCCAGGGAATTTTATGGAAATCACACCATTTTTTCAGTGTCCTTCTTCGTCTTCCCGTGACCCTTCTTTTCTTGTGGCTTAGACTGGTTTTTAGGAAGTTGTTTGTTAGGGTTGCCTTTCTCATACTTTGGTTGTTGTGGATTTGTAGATCCAAACTTCCGTTTGTTTTGGTGCCTAAATTTCTGCCAATTTTAACAACATATCTATACGCAACACTGAGTGATGAGGTATCTAGAAAATCCATTTCAGTTTGGATGTATCTATGTAGAGCCCTGTAGTATTTCATAACCAAATGTCACTCGGAGTCTTTGATACCTAGCTTGGTGCACAAGGTATGGAAGGTATTGGTGAACTCCAACACTGCTTGGCCCCTCTCTTGCCGCAGTGTGGTCCATCTCATGTACTGGTCTTCATAGTTTCCAACAGGGTAATATTGTTCCTTAACTGCATCCACAAAAAAATACTAAGTGGGCTCAACCCCAAATATTCTAGAATCCTATGTGGAACTTTTCTTCTAGTAGGTTTCCCACCAATGCTCGACATGGAGGAGAGCTTTAAGGAGTGCGAAGGTGATCTTTTCTCTGTCGGAAAAATTGTGAACAAGGAAATAACCTTCTAACAGATTTAACCATTTGTCTAGGGCATCTGCATCTATCTGACCTTCAAATATAGGAATATCAAAATTGACTTGTACCTTGAAAGGCGATGTGCCTCCAAAGTGGCCACTTGATGAAGATGCGCCTGTTGCTATCAACAGGCATTGAAGGATGTGGGAAAAATTCTCCATCATTTCGTCCCTCTGTCACGTGAGAGCTTGCTCAAGCAACAGATTAACATAATCGTATGCTTTGTCATTTTTCTTTTCTTCCGCCATGGAGGGTTTTTTCGGTGTGCAAGATCAATTGTCCTCAATAGAGACAAGCTTGAGACCTAACTTTCTATATTCAGACCTTGTCGAGGACATGCACTGAAAAACGATCAAGAGCAGCCTGCTCTGATACCACTCATCTAGATTATTTTCGACACGAAATAAGAGCAGAGATATAATAAAGAAATGTACATAGATATCTTGGATATCCAATAATATAATAGAAATGTATCAAAGATGCAACCATAAACACAAAGATACAGTAATACACAATTTTCTATTAATGAACGAAAATGTACAAAGACTGTAAAAATACAGAGTGAAAGACTCGCTAGAATGGTGGCATCTTCTCTCTGAGAAGAGATGTGATGACTACTCACATTCGCAAGAATATGATTTTACAATGAGGCTCCAAAGGCCTTTTTATCATATATAAAATCCAAAACCCTAACCTTAGAAGATGAAAAGAAAACAGTTTTGTGGACCCCGTTTTGGGTAGTTTGGTGTATCAACTTCCCGGGGGTGTAACTTTGGCATACGATATCTGTTTGGGGTGCACGATAGCTCATTGGAAAGGCACCGTCGAGGAGATTCATTTTGGAGGATCAATTAGAGCCTTTGGCTATCATTGAGAACCTTGATCCCAAGAAACCTTCATTTAGGCCCTCAAAATGGCCTTGGAAGTTAAAAACTACTAAAAATAGTAAATTACCAAAATTGCCAGAAAACTGTTTTGAGCCAGTTGGAAAAGGTGGGTGGCCATTGATATCTACCTTGATCAATCCTCTCTCCTTAGGAAGCAATTTTCTCCATTGCGTTGAGTGCCTGGGGGAGAGGGAAAAATGTTTGTTGAATCTGCATCTTGATGAGATGCTTGCCTTGTTGGAGAAGTTGCATTGCTTAGCTTGTTGAAGGTTGTCATGAACCTGTGGCTGGAAGGGTTGGACCTTTTTAACTAGTCTAGATACATGAGATGACTGTGTGCAGAAGGAATTTTTACACTTTGCTACAACCTTGTCAACCTACTTCTGTTGGATAGAAGGTACTTGGGTTGAGGCTGTAGTGGTTACAGTATCCTTTTGTTCACCTTTTGAACAAATTGTGAAGAAGTTGAATTTTGTAGTATGAGATACTACCTTGTGAAATTGTTTAGGTGGGAAAGTAGTTGGAACTACCTATGGTATCCTGTAGAGATGACCCCTAGAGTACCAATGACACTACGAGGTCAAGACTCATAGATAGCATGGCTCTTCCACATATATGGTTGGCCCAAGAGAACATCACAAACATCCAATGAGGAAAAGTCACATAATACCTCATCCTTGGAAGGATGGATGCCGTATGAAAATCGACATTATTGGGTGACACGAAGATCTTGTCCCTGGTGAAGCCACCCGCTGTTGTATGGTTGTGGGTGTGGTGTTGTCAACAATCCCAACTGTTTGATGACCTCTGTTGAGATGAGGTTCTTCTGGCTTTTGCTATCAACAATAAAATGCAGTGGGGTCCCCTTCACCCACATTTGTGAATGAAAAAGGTGCCCCCCCTCTTTGGGATCTGTGGGTTTGTCTGGTTGAATTGTTGCGGTCGTGAAAATAATAGTGGGATTTGCGTCGATGATCTTTATTCTATCAGTATTTTCTGAATCAGACTCTAAATTAGGGTTCAGATCCTTGTCTTTGATCTCAACCACCAATGACTATTTTGAGCGACATTCATCGGTGTTGTGCCAGTGGCTTTTTGTGGAAATCGCACCATTTTTTCGGCGTCCTTCTTCGTCTTCCCGTGGCTTAGACTTGTTTTTAGGAAGCTGTTTGTTAGGTTCATCTTTCTCATACTTTGGTTGTTTTGATTTGCATATCCAAATTCCCATTTGTTCTTATGCCTAAATTTGTGCTCGATTTTAACAACATATCGATACGCAACACGAAGTGATGAGATATCCAGAAAATCCATTTCAGTTTGGATGTATCTATGTAGAGCCCCGCGATATTTCAGAACCAAATGTCACTCAGAGTCTTTGATACCCATCTTGGTGCGCAAAGTATGGAAGGTATTGGTGAAATCCGACACTACTTGGCCCCTCTCTAGTCGTAGTGTGGTCCATCTCATGTATTGGTGTTAATAGTTTCCAACAGGGTAATATTGTTCCTTAACTGCATCCACAAAAAAATACCAAGTGGGCTCGGCCCCATATATTCGAGAATCCTATGTGGAAATTTTCTCCCAGTAGGTTTCCCACCAATGCTTGACATGGGGGAGATATTTAAGGAGTGTGAAGGTGATATTTTCTTTGTTGGAAAAATTGTGAACAAGGAAATAACCTTCTAACAAATTTAACCATTTGTCTAGGGCATCCACATATATTCTAACCTTCAGATATAGGAATTATCAAATTTGACTTGTACCTTGAAAGGCGAGGTGCCTCCAAAGTGGCTGCTTGATGAAGATGTGCCTGCTGCTATCGACAAGTTTTGAAGGATGTGGGAAAAATTCTCCATCATTTCGTCCCTCTATTGCGTGAGAGTTTGCTCAAGCAACAGATTGATAGAATCGTCTGCTCTGTTGTTTTTATTTTCTTCTGCCATGGAGGGTTTCTTGGGCGTGCGAGAGCGATTGTATTCAAGAGAGACAAGCTCGAGACCCAACTTGCTATGCTTAGACCTTGTCGTGGACATGCACTGAAAAACGATCAAGAGCAGCCTTCTCTGATACCACTGATCCATATTATTTTTGGCACGAAATGAGAGCAAAGATATAATAAAGAAATGTATAGAGATATCTCAGATATCCAATAATATAATAGAAATGTATTAGAGATGAAACCATAAACACAGAGATACAGTAATACACAATTTTCTATTGATGAACGAAAATGTACAAAGACTGTAAAAATACAGAGTGAAAGACTCGTTAGAATGGTGGCAACTTATCTCTGAGAAGAGATGTGATGGCTGCTCGCATTCGCAAGAAGATGATTTTAAAATGAGGCTCCAAATGCCTTTTTATCATAAAGAAAATCCAAAACCCTAACCTCGAAAGATGACAAGCCAACAATTTTGTGGACCCCGTTTTGGGTAGTTTGGTGTATCAACTTCCCGAGGGCGTAACTTTAGCATACGACCTCTGTTTGGGGCGCACGATAGCTTGTTGGAAATGCATCGTCGAGGAGATTCATTGTGGGGGATCAATTGGAGCCTTCAAATATTATTGAGAATCGCTATCTCGCGAAACCTTCATTTAGGCCCTCAAAATGGCCCCGGAAGTTAAAAAATGCTAAAAATAGTAAATTACCAACGCGCCAGAAAACTGCTTTGAGCTAGTTGGAAAAGGTGGGTGGTCACCGATATCCACTTGGATCAATCCTCTGTCCTTGGGAAGCAATGTTATCCATGGTGTTGAGTGCCCGGGGCAGAGGGAAAAGTGTTTGTTGAATCTGCATCTTGATGAGCTGCTTGCCTTGTTGGAGAAGTTGTGTTGCTTAGCTTGTTGAAGGTTGTTATGAACCTATGGCTGGAAGGGTTGGACCTTTTTAAGTATAGATACATGAGATGAATGTGTGTAGAATGAATCTTTGTGCTTTGTTGCAACCTTGTCAACCTGCTTCTGTTGGATAAAATGTGCTTAGGCCGAGGCTGTAGTGGTTGCAGTATCCTTTTGTTCACCTTTTGAACAGATTGTGAAGAAGCTGAATTTTGTAGTATGAGATACTACCTTGCGACATTGTTTAGGTGGGAAAGTTGTTGGAACTACCTCTGGTATCCTGTAGAGATGACCCTCTAGAGTAACAATGACACTACAGTGTCGAGACTCAGAGATAGCATGGCGCTTCCACATATATGGCTGGCCCAAGAAAACATCACAAAAATCCAATGGGGACACATCACATAACACCTCATCCTTGAAAGGATGGATGTCGTATGACAATCTTCATGGTTGGGTGACACGAAGATGTCATCCCTGGCAAAGCCACCCGATGTTGTATGGATGCGGGTGTGGTGTTGTCGACAATCCCAACTATTTGATGACCTCTGTTGAGATGAGGTTCTTTTGGCTTCTGCTATCAACAATAAAATGCAGAGGGGTCCCCTTCATCCACATCTATGAATGAAAAAGGTGCTCCTCCTCTTCAAGATCCGTGGGTTCTTCTGGTTGAATTTTCATGGTTGCCACAATAACAATGGGATCTACATTGATGATCTTTCTTCTATCATTATTTTATGAATCAGATTTTGAATCAAGGTTCGACTCCTTGTCTTTGATCTCGGCCACCAATAACTGTTTTGAGCGACATTCCTTGGTGTTGTTCCAGGGGCGTTTGTGGAAATCACACCATTTTCTGGTGTCCTTCTTCATCTTCCCATGACCCTTCTTTTCCCATGGCTTAGACAGGTTTTTAGGAAGTTGTTTGTTAGGGTCGTCTTTGTCATACTTTGCTTGTTTTGGATTTGCAGATCCAAACTCTTGTTTGTTCTGGTGCCTAAATTTCTGCTTGATTTTAACAACATACGCAACACCGAGTGATGAGATATCCAAAAAATCCATTTCAGTTTGGATGTATCTGTGTAGAGCCCCGCGGTTTTTCAGAACCAAATATCACTCGGAGTCTTTGATACCCAACTTGTTGCACAAGGTATGGAAGGTATTGGTGAACTCTGGCACTTCTTGGCCTCTCTCTTGCTGCAATGTGGTCCATCTCATGTACTGGTCTTCATAGTTTCCAACAGGGTAATATTGTTCCTTAACTGCATCCAAAAAAAAATACCAAGTGGGATCGGCCCTATATATTCGAGAATACTCTATGGAACTTTTCTCCCAGTAGGTTTCCCACCAATGCTTGACATGAGGGAGATCTTTAAGGAGTGTGAAGGTGATCTTTTCTCTGTCGAAAAAATTGTGAACAAAGAAATAACCTTCTAACAGATTTAACCATTTGTCTAGGGCATCCGCATCTATCTGACCTTCAAATATAGGAATATCAAAATTGACTTGTACCTTTAAAGGCGAGGTGCCTCCAAAGTGGTTGCTTGATGAAGATGTGTATGCTGCTATCAACAGGCATTGAAGGATGTGGGAAAAATTCTCCATCATTTCATCCCTCTGTCGCATGAGAGCTTGCTCAAGTAACAGATTAATAGAATTGTCTGTTTTGTTGTTTTTCTTTTCTTCCACCATGGAGGGTTTCTTGGGCATGCGAGAGCGATTGTCCTCAAGAGAGACAAGCTCGAGACCCAACTTGCTATACTCAGACCTTGTCAGGGACATACACTGAAAAATGATCAAGAGCAGCCTACTTTGATACCACTGATCCAGATTATTTTCGGCACGAAATGAGACTGAAGATATAATAAAGAAATGTACAAAGATATCTCGGATATCCAATAATATAATTGAAATGTATCATAGATGCATCCATAAACATAGAGATACAGTAATGCACAATTTTCTATTAATGAGCGAAAATGTACAAAGACTGTAAAAATACAGAGTGAAAGACTTGCTAGAATGGTGGCAACTTATCTATGAGAATAGATGTGATGGATACTCGCATTCACAAGAAGATGATTTTACAATGAGGCTCCAAAGGAATTTTCATCATAAAGAAAATCCAAAACCCTAACCCCGGAACATGAAAAGCCAACAATTTTGTGGACTCTGTTTTGGGTAGTTTGGTGTATCAACTTCCCGGGGGCGTAACTTTGGCATACGATCTTTGTTTGGGTCGAATGATAGCTCGTTGGAAAGGAATCGTCGAGGAGATCAATTTTGGGGGCTCAATCAAAGCCTTTCATTATTATTGGTAGACTCGCTAGAATGGGGGCAGCTTATCTCTGAGAATAGATGTGATGGATACTCGCATTCACAAGAAGATGATTTTACAATGAGGCTCCAAAGGAATTTTATCATAAAGAAAATCCAAAACCCTAACCTTGGAATATGAAAAGCCAACAATTTTGTGGACCCTGTTTTGGGTAGTTTGGTGTATCAACTTCCCAGGGGCGTAACTTTGGCATACAATATCTGTTTGGGTCGAATGATAGCTCGTTGGAAAGGAATTGTCGAGGAGATTAATTTTGGGGGCTCAATCAGAGCCTTTCATTATTATTGAGAACCTTAATCTCGAGAAACCTTCATTTAGGCCCTCAAAATGTCCCCAGGAAGTTAAAAACTGCTAAAAATAGTAAATTACCAAAATTGCCAGAAAACTATTTTGAGCTAGTTGGAAAAGGTGGGTGGACACCGATATCCACCTAAATCACATGGGGTCTTGGTATAATGACCAATAATGAGGCATATGATTTCTCTATTTTTGAAAGAACTAAGCTGGCTCTTTCAAATGGAATTCGAAGAATTAACATATATGGAGACTCAATGATCCTAATAAGGGTTCTCGTCAAACAAAACATTGCAAGAGGAAACATTTATATGGGTGTTCTCTCACATATCATTGTTATTTTTCACAAATTTGAAAGCTTCTCTTTGTACCACATCAAGCAAGACCTCTACACGATTGTAGACTAACAAGCAAAGGAAGGATCTAACCTAAGAAAAGGAGAAATAAAGATCAATGGGGATTTAAAACCCCTCCCTATTCCTTAAATGTGTAATGTCCCTTTCCTAGTGATCACTCTAGGAGGACTCAATAGACTATTTAATTCTCGTAGGCTATAGTCAGCACAAGGAAATTAACTAATTTAATTATTTAATGTTATCTGGCGAAAAAACAACATTTGAAGGTGATATTGAATCATTAAATTAAAAGGCGATATAAAGTGACTTTGGTGAAATATTAAAGGGAGACCTATAAAGTTACTTTATAATTAATTATTAGAGTGGAAAATGCAAAGGGTATAAAAAGTGCAATTGGAGTTCATTCTCCTCATTCATAATTATTTTTCTCAAAATCGATTTGGAGAGCTCTTGAAGCTTTTTTGATCTGGGACTAAAACCCTTGAGCGATTGGGTTTGGTGGTGTGACTAATCCACCCTAGCTAGTAAAGTTGGAGATATCACTAAGATCTTTCACAAGGATTCTTGTGGAAGAAGGAAGGTGCCTCAGGTTTTCCAATTCATGGGAAATAGAAGGGGTCGTGAGTGATTTAGAGGGGACACATCTTCAATTTATTCCCTATCACCATTCATTATCATCACCAAGTCTTCCATGAGAAGAGTGTTGGGCATAATTATAGAGGGTGATCTGCTACTCACATTTATCAGTTGCTTTTATCTTGGGATGTGGCCATTTTTAGCAGTTCTTGACATCTGAAAGGGGATCGCCTCAATATCTAGGGCGCTGCAACTAAATGTTGTGCAAGGGTCGTTGACTATTAGTGTATTTTTGAAGGGGTTCAAGCTGCCATTATTCATCCAAGATTTCCTCCTTGAACCATGCCAAAGAATCTTCAGATTGTGGTGTCTAATAGGGGTCATTCCTATATAGTAATTACGACCCAAAGCGTATTTATTTACAAGTTAGAAAGAGTAAATAAATATGATTGCAATTGTTGAGTTTTATTTCTACTATTACAACTTGAATAAAATTGTTATCCTTTGCAATTAAATATAATCCCTGCTTTTTTATGTTGAGTACAATAAAAACCCCTTTGTGAGGCAAAACTATTGTGGATCTATTGTGAAATTGCTCTGAGGAAGTGATATGAAATTAAACAAACACAAAAACATATCAATAGTCAAGGAATGGGATTTTACAGTGGTATTAGAGTTGGTATTCCTGTCAGCATGCGAGATGTGTGCAGGGGTGATTTTAAGAACCCCTCTAAATTTATATGTATAATAAATGGGTAAATCCCTATGATACATAGGAATAATTGAAGGCTATTTTATCAATAATGTAATATGCATATATAATTTTTTAGCGAATCTTTTAGTCAATTACATAATATTGTAAAATCTTGGCGAATATTTCATTGAATTATAAAATCTTGTAAAATCCTGGCGAATCTTTCACTGAATTATAAAATCTTGTAAAATCATGGCAAATCTTTTACTAAAATATAAAACGTTACGAAGTCTTGGTGAATTTTTTGATAAAGTATAAAACCATATATAATAATAGGAAAATATGTTCATTAAATTGCAATATACTCATTTTACATGTTTGGAAAATAAACATAGTTTGTCCCTCCTCCAAACAATGTTGCAAGCGCCGGGGGTTGTGTTTGTCAGGGTTCACCTATTCACTTTTAAAACAATTATGATTTTCTGAGGGGGTTGTGGGTTCAATGGTCAGGATTCCAATCCCCTGAAGGGATGTGCTTATAATTTCCACTAAAGGGTTCCCCAACTTCCATTAAAAGGCTTACTATCAGACAAAAATTGACCGAGTTCCGTCAAAAGGCTTAGTATACCCCACCAATGACATTTAGAGCTTTGTATACCCCACACCAATGACACTAGAGATTTGTATATCACACCAATGACATGTAGGGATTCGCTTGGTGTAAAATATTTTCAATTCATTGTTCCCCTTCTATAGGATATTTAAATAAAGATACCTTAATTAAGAGAAATTGTTCATGCTTTGTGTGGAAACTATTACTGAGTCAAACTTATGTTTTAATGTTGCAAAAAGTAATAACAAATTTATTAAGCACTTGAACCACTTATGTGGAAATCATTAATATATTGATATACTCGAACAAAAATAGACACAACAAGAGAATATCCAATACACATACAACCTTTGAACTATCTTATTTTGCTAGAAATGTTGAAGGATGTTTATAGTTGTTTATATGGACCCGTGAGTAAGAGTTGATGGGAAGTTTGTTGTCCCTACCTCTATAGGAAGGGATGGACATTGTAATCATGTAATATTAAGTCTCTATATATATGCCTTTTTTTTTCATTTTCTTGGATAGTGTGTAGAGGTGATGTGTGTTGCCTTGGTGTCCTTGGGCGACATGTGTCCATTTCTTAATCTCAACTACTAAACCCTAGTATTTCTCTAGCCATGAGAAAATTAGAGGAATGGGAGGAAAAGGAAGAGGCATTACGAGGAGAGGATGCTTATATTGAAAAGGGAGCTCCATCTTGGTTTCCCCTATGAACCCTATCCATCCTGTTCAATAAGGTCCAAGAAATAACACAAAGAAATTTGCTAGGGAGTTATCCAATTTTTCTTCTAAAAATACACCATCATCTAGTTTAACTCCAATATAAAAACTTCTCACACTTGGGGTAGATTCATAGGATTCCTATAGCCAATTTGTCAAAAGTGTAGTAGTACCTGCTTCCAAAGCTCAATCCTATGGGACAATATCCACGGTTCTATTATTCTACTTCTACAAACTATCTCTACTGCAATTGAATGTTAAGCCCAAACATAGTTGGTTTTGTTCCATGAAGATATTGTCATTATGTATGAAACATCCTCATTTTTAATAATGTCAATTTCAATTCCACCGTTTAACAGCAGGATCACAGAGCTCCCTTGTCTCATTAAAGTGAAGGTCCTTTTCATCCAATATCTGTATGGCATATGTGACATATGATGTCTTCCTAGCCAACAATGATTTATATAAGGCAGAAATGATATGTATTCTCATTCTTGTAAATTTTGCAAAACCTCTATACCTTCTCCCTACGTTGTGACATTATTCATAGTTTCTGGTGGTCTAATTTTTTTTTTTGATTTACTAAGTGGAATCGAGACATTGGCTCTTAACAACCTTGGATAACCCATCTTCTTCAACGTTATATATGGAAGGGAATCAACCCCCGAGCCTCTATCCTCAATGGTATGGAAAACTGTATGACCAAATATTTTCACAAGTACTTTTGGATCACATCTCTAAGTTCTTATGGTTTTCTTTGGCACAATCCTTCTAGATGGTTGCCATTTTCTAAGAGGAAAGTATTGCTTGAAATGGATGCTAGAAGTAAACCCTTTTCCCATCACTACAATACTAATATCAAGGGAACATAAAACCCCAACAATGTTGTTAATTCCTTTAACATTTACAAATTTTATTAATTCCCTACCCCCCCCTTAGTTCTCCTCCCTAGAAGGGCTTGCGGGTATTGTTGCCTCATCTTATTTCTTCACTCATAGACTTGTTTATCAGTTTGTTATTAGATGCAAGGTTGTGCTTCTTCTCTTTGTAAGTTTATGATGCTATTCACATTTTGATTTTGTTGTTTCTTTGACTATGATAGTGATTGATTATTGAAAATAGGATCATTCTTTTTGTTAGATAGGATAATATCTTCCTTGATATGAGGTATTCCATGTCACTTAGAAACTTTTTATTTCCAGATTCTCCATGGGCATGGTTGGTAGATCTTCATAAACTACATCTTCAGGGATCACCATGGTCTTGAAGGGGAATATCCTTGGAAAACCCTTCTTACATATAGGATCATGCACAATAGTCACGTTGACAGAAATAAAGATCAGTTTTTTGTATGCGATGTTACTGGATCTCCACATCACTTTAGGGTACAGGGTTCCTTTTTCTTAAAGAAAATACAGGAGGCTTGGCAGGAGGTCCCTCATTTCATTTCTTGGAACTATTTTGGGGGTAGGGAAGGATGGGATATTCCTTCCCATCTTATTTGGACCTGAAAGACTTGAGCACAATGCATTTATGATATCCCTCACTTCTAGACCAAAAGATTGAGAAAGAAGGGAATTCTTCTATGGCCTAATATTTGGGATTCAAACAGATATGAATAGGTAGATTAGAGGTTCATTTCTCAGTCAACGAGAATTTTGACTTTTTATACAGTTATAATCGAATATCTTTAGTCACTCATTGAAGTTGAGGCCTTATACAAAATGAATGGTGATTTTTGTAGACCTGTCTAGAGATATTAGCTATGAACTTGAAATAAACATATTTTCAATTATGACAATAGGCAACTTTATTCTATTATGCATATGAAGATCCAATTTTCTCCCATTCTAATGAAAAGGTGGGGCTCCTAAAGTAGAAAATTCCATTGGATAACTAGATTGAACAATATGAAGTTACATAGGACATTTTACAAACTCGATGTCTTCATGTGGTTGGTCTTGTAACCAAGATTTCCCACAAAATTCAGACTTGTCAGAAGTGGATTAACAAATGATAAATGCCCTAATTATGGTAAGACTGAGATAGTGATACTCATCTTCTGGGAGTTCCCTTTTGCCAGACATGCTAGAAGATTGCACAACTGCGAATCATTTCCCTCCTTCAAGGAAACATCCATTGATGTGTGGCTCTTCTTGAAGATAGAAAATTTATTTTTCTAAGTCATTTCTCTCATATTTGACATTGTATTCTCTCATACTCTTTATACTCTCTTTGAAGGTTTCATTGTAAGTTTGATTTTTGTAATATTCCCCCTTATTAAAAATGCAAAATATTGTTGCAATATTATCTTTTATCACAATTTATTGTAGCTAAATTTCAAGAAGTGTTCAATATCTAGAATTTATGCCAACATTCAAAGCATTATCATCATTATTTTCAAAGTATACAATGAATCATATACTATAATTGTTTGTAAATATGTCAAATCTTGGACTGTGTATATTGTATCAACAAAAGATGTACAAACAAACAATTATATCAAGACACCTCAAACAATGATATAAATGAGGCAACAAATAAATGCACAAGCTCAATGTGTTTGTCATTCAGATCACATGTCAAACCACTTGTGATAACCCAGGCTTGATGATATCCTTTATTTACCAACTTAAAACCAAAGATCTAGGGTAGCATCAAAATATCATAAAATACTCTTAGTATTGTAGCAAATTGTAATTTTGACCAACATATTTCATTAGTTTAAAGAGTTTGTTTGGTTTCATGAAGCACCAACTTACTCTCATGAAGTTTGCAGAGAAACAAACTATCCATATGTTGCACAAACAATGAATTTATACTAGCAATGAAATCCAACTTGTGTCTTAACAATACTATGAAATGACCACAAAAATAAAATGGCAATTTCATCCAATATTAGGCATGGTTCTCTCATGTATATTACAATGATATGACTAGGTTTTCTATAACTTTCATATTGGAATGCTACATATTTGCAGTATAACAACTAAAGAAAGTCAATGCCAATTTTAGGAAATTATAATGAGAAAATACAGTTCATAAATAACACCTATGTGGAATATTCTTAGGGTTATTGGGCATATCCTAAAACCCAAAGCAATAAATTTTCTTATATCAAGAATAGGAATCTAGAAATATTACCACATTGATGCCTTGGAAATTTAAATCTTTTCATCAGAAAAATAAGAACAGAAGGAGTTATCCCTCTCTTAAGAATATATATGTGTGTGTGTGTGTGTGTGTGTGTGTGTGTGTGTGTGTGTGTGTGTGCGCGCGCGCGTGTGTCTGTTATGGCCTCATTTTCAAAGTTAGAAATGATAAATTAACCTTGAATGCAATAATTATCCCACTATACAAAACCCTACGCCAAATACAAGGTATTCTGGAAATAATAAAGGCTCAATTATACTTGCATGTATACCCCCTACAGGCTGTCATAGAACTCTTAATTTTCAGATCTAGTTGGACTTAGTTTTCAGTGATTAACCATCTCTATTGGATATATTACAACAGATGAATACTAGTTGTTGCAATACACAAATATGGAAGTGTAAAGTATGATATCCAATGTAGAGTTTGCAAAGTGTGTGTTGATTCAACAACTAGATCTTTCATCAAATCTCAGAGTTGTTATCATATTTATGCCATAAACTAATGAGACATCAAAGTAACGGGACAAGGTACCAATAGTTATGTATCAAATAAAATGGAAAAAAATTAAACGATCAAGCCTCTTCTCAGATATATGCCAAGTTATGAAGCTAAATGTTACTTTAGACTACTAGTTAACTTATGACAACATTTGACATAAGTTTTTTGCAGTAAATAGATAGATTCCATAATTATTTTTAAACAATGACAAAATGTGACCCTAACCAACATACAATATAAATTCAAATTGAGACTTAAACAACACTTTCAAACAACAATATCAACCTCGAGATAATAATGAAGGATAGAAACACATGTACCTATGTGAGGGTGTTTAGCTTATTTCTAGAATCAATTCATTAGCATAAGAAATATGAGGTAGGAAACTGTTGAAATGTTGCCCAGAAAAACTGTTATACCAATCCTATCAATATTCTGCAGTTGTATGACAATGAAGGATACTTTGGATAGTAAAAGGAGAGGTAATGGTCTACAAGCTGGAGAGGTCATTGGATTATACTTTACATCGATCCACTACGTTTATCCACTCAAATGACAATTATATCGAAATGTTTACAAGCATGTGAGTTTACACCTAATCACATGTAAGGAATGTACCAAAGACCCTTCCTAAATGGCAATTGTGGCATCTTCTTTACTATTATTCTAGGGTCTTATTTGTTGTCCAATATGCAGAGGAAAATTTATGAAGGGAAGTTTGACACCTTTAAGAGGGATATTAGTGAGTTGTAGACAAATGATGGTGCAATAAAATATTATCATTAGTAAGTAGAACATATTAAAACTTTTACAATGAGGGTATAGTGCGATCGAAAATACACACACACACACACACAAAGTTCCTGTGTAAATGCAGTAATATCAAACCCTCTGCATAATTCTAAATAGAAGTTGATCAATTTCTTAATGAAAAGAAACCACGCCAGAAATGGTATTTCTGGACACATGCCAAAAACAATACTTCCATTTCATTTCCCATTTTATAAATAGTACTTCCAATGAATTTACCATTTCTATGGAGTGTCATCCAGATCTGCCAAGAAAGGAAATTATAGTGAATGGCGACACTCTATTTTCGAAAGATTTTTGGGTGCATTGGTAGATCGAAGGTGAAACAAAGTTAAATAGTGGTTGTTGTAAAACACATTGTATTTTTTCCAGTTATGATGAGGTGCAAAAATTATAGTTAGAGGTTGTTGTAGGTATTGCAGAAATGAAGCAGATGATGTTTTTTTGTGAATGTAAATTCTATGAATCCTTTTGGAGATGTATGCATGAAAAAGTCTATGTTTCCTCTCATTCTTGCATGGGTAGCCATATGTTTAGAAAAATATACCTTATGCACCATGAAGGAAGTAGATAATTGAGTTGAGGAATGTAAAGATTTGGCAGGGCATGAAGATCCCCATGACTATAAAATGAGAAACCACACCTATGGGGAAGTTTGTGACTTATTTAAGAAGTCATACAACTATAATAAGTATTGTTCTATTAATATTGGGAATGAGGTTCCACACAAGTGAAATTCTCCTCAACATATGTGGAAGAAAAAAATGGTCCCTTACCAGTTGCCAAATTCATAGCGTCGTCCCAATTGAGTTTGGAGATCATGATAGGTGATCTGAAATTTTTACTTGATCTTTAACCATTACTTGCATGTGAATTTTTTAATTGTTAACCATCTTTATGAATGAAAAATTAAAGAACATTCATCAAGCACATAAACATGTAAGCATACTATCTATGAACAAGAGTTGGTAACATAGTTCACCAGACTTCTTGGCTACCTCTCCGGGCCACTTTCCAAATGGGAAGGCCGATAGATTAAGTATTCAAATGCTTGCAAAGTGAATTTTGATTTCTGTCTGTCATATACAATAACAGACTTCAACAACAGCTGCAAGATGAAATTCTGAGACTTTTAAGTATAAACATGGATACCTTTCTATGTATCCGGAAGGTTCTGTGAGAAATTTTTTGTCTGGATGCCTGAATGTAAAAACTGAAGCTGGATCTGGAATCCTTGCGAAAAATCGAGACTTTTGAGTATAAACTCGATATATTTCAGAAACTGGACTCCGAATTCCCTTTTTGGCACAATTCCCAAATCTGTCGTGAGTGTATAGTCCGTACGACCTTGGGATGCATGCCAATTCTGTACCACCTCGAACTATGTGCAAATACCACTCGGTCTATGTGCAAATTCACTTCGGTCACTGTGCAACATCACCTCGATCTGCATGCCTATCTCTGCCTGCATCAAAACTCATTCTCCCTCGGGATTCGTGCCCATACCTCATTTAAATAAAAAAAAACAATAGTTTTTGGGGGGTGCGCGCTATGGGCCACGCGCCTTCCGAAATCTCGACAATTTTTAAGGTTTTTGTGCCATTACATGCAATGTCCCATGGCGATGGCACATTGGTAGTTGTAGTGTTAATGGGGTGGAAGTCACGGGGTCAAACCCACAGGCTTTCCACCCTTGGCGCGATTTGATATATGTTTGTTTTAACATTTGATGTATGGTTGCGCGCGATTTATGTTATTTCATATTTGGACTATGATATGGTTTATATATGCGCGCGACTTTGGTGTAATATATGGTGCATTCGGTATAGTTTTAACATATATTTCGGGCGCACTTCATATGTTTTAACATATGGTATGGTTTATATATATCACATTTAGATTTATGATATGGTTTTAATATATGCGCACATTTTGGGTTTGACATATGGTATAAATAATGTGGCGCGTTTATAACATATGTTATGTGTTATGTTTTTAACATATGTGTTTTGGGTTATTATTATATGGTTGGTTTTTTTTTTTTTTTGGTAACATTTGGTTTTATGACATGGTTTTAATATCAAGGGGACTCGGTGTTGGCAAGGTCAAGGGCTAGGTTTTTTACCACCCCTTTTTTTCCAAACCATTTTTAACCATATTTTTGACCATTTTAACTCATTTATAATCATTTTTTACGAAACTTTCCTTGCTCATATTTTTATCACATGGAGGCTGTTTTTCCTGAAACGAACGTCACCGGAAAGCTGCTGATGAGCTCTTCCACTTTGTAAACTTTGCTTTACCATTTGAATACTTTAACTCTATCTAATTTTGAGATGATCCACCTGGATCAATAGGTATGCTTGCCATGAAATATATTGTCATACCATGAAGGGATGTAAAAGGACATGTGATCATAAGGTAAAATTGTGGGAATGAGCATGTGTGCCTTTAGAAATGTGAGGTTCTTGGAGTATGTGATATTTTTATCGAATTAGTTCACCAAACAAGGAAGTTCCAAGGGCGCGAAGGGCCTTTCAAGTATGAGCATGTATCAGAGCAGAACATTCTATGAAGGGATTGTTGTGTCCCAGTACCAACCTTTAAGAGGAGCCATGAAGGACCCCATGTTCATACAAATAAGGAGGATGTTATACGTTATTGTGAGACAAGATTCCATTCTTGTGGTTATTTTTTCCAACTTCTAATTGGTCACCCTGGTTTGCAATGATGCATAACAAAATACATGGTAATATGAGAAACACTAAATTTATTTCAGAAACAGAGGATATTCATATTGATGACAGAAAATATGCATGGAAATAAACATGGCCGGAAGAAATGTGCAATATGCATTGTAAAAAACAACACAAGGCCACATTCATTTGGCCCCATTCCCTCAGAATTGCACCAACAATCTCTACGATGGCTCTGGGCACAAGACTAGGAAATATGGTCCCATACTGGATGTACCCAAGGATGATATGAGTCATGAGACTTATTGGAAATATATTAGATCCGTTGATCCCTACATTAAGGAAGAGAAGAATGGGTTTGGCCTCTGCAATCACTATTGCAGATCAGAGGAGCATGAAGATCTTTAAGACAAAAAGGATGGTGCAGCTCAGAAATCTTATTGCACTGAGAAACTTTAGCATGCTCCCATCAAAATAACTATATTGAGTACCAGTTATGTGAGTTATATAACAAATCATGGGCATCATTTTGGTTGTGATCATTCCAAGAATGTTCCTCATCATGACATTTTTTTCATTGATAAATCAAGCTACATGGTCTACTGAAAATACATAAGATACATTGCCACAACTTTTGGCTCATTATAATACATCACACAGATCCTTGTGAAGTAACAATTGATCATGGAATATGTTAGAGTCTAGTAGTCACCAGTGATCAAATGTGCTTTTACAAGGTTTTGGTAGGGTCCTACTACAAATTTTTAGGGTTTCAAATACAAATTTGGTCACTGGTTAGTGTGTCTAGGTATGTTACTACTTCCATTATATTCATAGTTAAAATTTTTATCTTGGTCATGCCATCACTCTTTGTGATGAGTCATCAGTACAATGTCTTGATCACCATCTCAGTCAACATTTTTGGTCATATCATACTTTGAGGTTCAAAGGTCCAAGTCATCAGTTTCATAATCCATTAGGTGTTATTATTAGGTTAAGTCATCAAAAGGGTCATAAAAGAGTCATGACATCACCTAGGTCATCATAATGGGAGTAATAATCAGGAAAAGTCACTCAAAAGTGTTCTATAAGATCACACTGTGCTTTTGACTCTGTTTTTGGTCATCATTTTCAAAAGAGGTTTCTGACCAAATGAAGATAAATTTGGGAAAACCAAAGGATATTTTTATAAGGACATACCAAAGTAAAATAACCTACTTCATATTTTACACAGGTATTACAGCATGAGAGATACATTCACATCTTCATAGCTTATTTTTCTGATTGTGCAAAGTCTTGTTTTAGACAACTTTTTGCAGAGAATATTGTGAACAATTGGAGAATAATTTTAAGAAATTGAGAGAGGTTTATCTCAAAAACATCTTCATATACAATAAACTCTTTCACTTTTTACACAACTATCTCGGATTGAGATATTCAAAGGGATAATTGAACCCTATTTTTCAGAATTTCGGGAGGAAAAAGCTTAAGGAAACCCTAATCAAGAGAGAAGAGAAGAGTAAGTTGGATTTTCTTGTTGATTCTTCCCTCATAGCATATCATACCATCTCAGGTTTTCATGGAGCAACTCTGGACCAATTTTGAAGAAATTTGGAGAAGTTTTGGCAATTTTGCAATTTTGGCAATTTTAGACAATTTCTGCAGACTGCATAAACACAGCGTGTTCATAACATCCAAGTAATGAAATATATATTTTTTTTGGATAGGTTTTGGTGAATTCATATCATATTCATACCTAGCTTAAGACATCAGCTTCTAGTTTGCTCAGGAAGATAAAAAAAACTAGCTTAAAAACAACTTTTTGCCCTCATTTCAGAGATTCACTGCGTTTATCGCACCAGTTTTGGGAGAATTGGTTTTTGAAGATCTTAGAGAATTTATTTTGCAAGGAAAATACTTCATATGGCTAGGAGACACACTCACCTATCCACAACAGTTTTCAGAGCCAAAATTGAGCATGGGAGCATCATCAAATTGGATATAGAATATAACACTACCTTTATCACAATTTCGCTACCTTTATGCCAGAAAATCAGTTTTTTGTTATCTTATGGTAAAAATGAAGTTACCAATGATGTGAATGAATGTAAGATGATTTAATTGATAGCATTTAAGGTAGTGGAGGTCGAATACATGAGTTTTGGGTGTCTAAAAAGTCAAATGTATTAGTTTGAATAAAAACATGGATTAGTTGTAACCTCCCTAAACTTTAGATTTTGTTGGAGAAAATCATGCATTCAGTTCCTAGTTTAGAGGATTCGACCCCTGAGAGTGGGGGATGTTGTTTTCATGTCTATATGTATCTATTTCTCATAGAGAATAGAGGTTGGAGTCTATGACATTGAGCTAGTGTATTTTCATATTGCCAATTTAATACAGAAAAAAGTTGCAGCTTAAATTTAGGAATTCATGTGGTGAGCTTGTATGGTTATGCTTTTCTTATGTAAATCACTTCATTGAATGCTTTCTTTTTACCATTCCATATCTATTGCTTTCACTCATTATATTTAAAGGTTTTAAGCAGGATTCATGAGGAATACATGCCCTGTTTCTGATAAGATGACGATGTTGTGTCTATTTTCTTCTTGAGGAACGAATTCATGCCCCTATGCTTGTTCCTAATCTATCTTTTCATCCTAAACTACAACGATAAATCCAAAAATGCCATTAAATCTTACCTACCTTGCCCCTTTATCCCCACTATAATTTTTACTCTGATAAACTTAGCAGATTTTTCAAGCCTAGCTCCCTAAGTCAAGTCCCATCCATCAAACATCAAACCTTTAAACCGTTGAGCCTATATATCTAACCTAATATCCATTCTATTTCCAGTCAATCCTTGGCTGTGATATTTTCATAGAGAGAGCCCTCTCTGGTTTGGCAGTGCTAGCTGCCAGACTAAAATCTTGGTTTGAGGTTACCTCCGTCGATTTCCTTTCAGCCTTGGGACAGTTGTGGAGAGTTAACAAAATATAGGGCTCAAAATGTGAAAAATATCAACTCAGATGCTAGGACGATCTGGGGAAAAAATATGGCTACCCTGATGTAAAATTGAGGGGTAACATTGTATTTCACTTGCTTTCACATGGATGGCTAATAGAAATACCATGTTATGAATCCCAAAATGACTTTCATAAGAGGAAGAGTGAGGTTCCTTGACAAGAAGAAGATTTCCCATTTAATGGTAAACCTATTATTATCTCTAAGATCCTACAAGTTGGACATGTTTGATACTCATCCTATTGGTTTCTAACTAGATGTCAATTTATAAAGTTGTATGAGGCACTTTTCATGAACTGTGTAAATGAGGGGGGATTGTTAATGGAACCTTAGAGTCTATGCACTATGTTGAAATAAGATGGTGCTCTTGGACTCATCAACATCTGCACTCAGGGAAAGATTCTTTCAGCCCAGGGGTTCATTCATTGTCTTGAAGGGGAAGATCCTTGGAAAACCCTTCTTACATATAAGATATTGCACAATAGTTAGGTTGACAGAAATCAAAATAGTTTGTTGCGTGTGATATTATTGGATCTCCACATCACTTTAGGTTACATGGTTCCTTTTTCTTAAAGAAAATACATGAGGTTTGGAAGGAGGTCTCTCATTTCCTTTCTTTGAACTATTCTAGGGGTAGGGCATGATGGGATCTTCCTGTTGATGTTACGGTAGCTGCGGGAGGTATTAACCTCCACGTGGAACTTGCTTGCATGAGATGATAAGGAAATGTTCCAGTTCCATAAGATGTCCATTGTTGTTTACATTTGGATCAAGACTTGTCAAACTAAAGATAGGACAAATGACCTCTTTTGGCATTGGTTTGGAGTTGTCTTTTGTCTCTGGTTTGGATCTGACCTGTGTACATGTTCTTAAGGCCAATATATAATTTTTTCAAGAATAATTAGTATAAAATATAAATACAAAGATATGGAGAATTATTACAGTCATCCTCCTTCAAGCATCTTTCACAGCCATACGCAATGACTAGTACAAGGGGTAAACATAATTACTGCAGGTTTTTTTACCTACCAACAACAGTGTTGTTAGTGTTTTAAATCGATGTTGTAGATCTATTTTAAACCAAATGTCCAATATCTTGTTTTAAAAAGAAATTTTGGGTGCATTCTCTAATGATTTTTTCATTCATTTAAATCTCTAAAAACCCACTGAAAAGACAAAACAAATATTTAAAGAACCAAAAGAGAAACCCCAAATGGACATGGATTCTGGAATGCAATCAAGGATTTCATAATTTTTTCCGGTCTTACCTCCGAAAACCTCTGAAAAATGGGTTTCTAGGCACTCTTCCAATCCACTTTTGGAAGTCCTTGTAAGCGAATCCTGCTTCGACGAGAGCATACATCCAACTGTTGATATAGAATGAAATGAGATTTAAGTTTTGCATAGGAATTTTCTTTCAGCTTTGCATTTAGATAACCATAACATAAAATTGGGTTAAATGAATGCAAAAAATCCGATTTACCGATTTGTACCAAATGGGGAGGACGAAATTTCTTCCAGAAATCCTCATACCTGAAAATCGGGGCGAATGGAAGGTTGTAGCCCAAATTTTAGTGAGCGAAGATTATTTTTTTCCTTCTTCATGGTAAATAAACCATGGTCTAACCCTTTACACATATTTGTTTTTTTAAATAAATAGGGGGCGACTAATAAAACTTAAAAAAAAACCACTACAATACAAAAAAATTGCCCAATAAAAATTTGGAGGCCCTTTAATTTTGCCCATGAGCGAAATTTTGCCCCTAAAATCATCTATGGTTGTGTGATTTTTAACATATCAGGATGACATGGAATACATCACATACAAGAGTAGAAGGCAGAGAGGGGATGATAACATATTTAACTCGGAGTCAGATGAAGAGGAAAACACGGGGGACATGAATGAACCGTCATAGGGTAGCACTATGAGTATTTTGAATGACCTTGCAAGGGGGAAACAATAGTTGGTTCAACTTCTCACCCAATTTATAACAAACAATCAAGGGAACCAAAACAATGTTGGAAATAATGGTTCAAGAGGGACTAATGGACCCAATGGGAACCATGTTGAAGGGAGAAACACTCATACCCCTACACATAATAACAATTAGACAATTAGTAGAGTGACTCGTAGACCTCTCTTACCTCAATTCTCGGAAGGACAACAAGTTGTAAATCAGGGACAACAAGGAGAAGGTGAAGGGTTTATTGATTGTTTGAGGGAGTATCAAACTCTTGGCAAGGAATTTCATACAGTTATGTCCTTACAAGATTTTTGTACCATCAAGTATAGGAATAGGCCAAGGGATTACAACAAGGACCCACATAATCTGGATCTTCAACGGAAGGTTGGGAAATTTTCTATCCCTTCCTTTGATGGCTCATACAAATGCACTACCAGAGCTTGGGTTCAGAAGTTGGACACATATTTCCAACTCAATCCTATGTTGGAGATAGAGGTCGTCATTAATGCTACATTGCATTTGGATGGAGAGGCTCATGAGTGGTGGTTCCATGGGCTAGTCACATTGGGGAATGCTAGTTTTACCTCATACCTGGACTTCACACAGAGGCTTATTGATCGATTTGATAAGAAGGACCCAGAGTTGCATTTCAAGGAGATGGCACAACTCAAGCACATTGGGACAATGGATCTTACATTTCAGAGTTTCATAGGATCGTGGTCATGGTGATGGATGTGTCAGAGCACAAGTTGATTATTCTTTTCATTGGAGGGCTATCTGCGCCCCTGTGTGGTTGGATTAAGGCCTTCAAACCCACGTCTCTACATGATACTATCAATAGAGAACAAAACATGGATAGCTCAATCCCAAAGAATAAATTTCCTTCTAAAACTTTTCTTCCTCAGAAAAGAAAAGACAAGAAACCCTTCCAAAAGGAGTGCCTTGGGAAAGATAAGTTGGATGATGATACTTGTAAACAATTGAGAAGAAAGAAACTTTGTTCCAGTTGTAAGGATCCTTGTGAACCTAGTCACAGGTGCATGGGTAAGGGTAAAGAAACTTTGTTCCAGTTTTAAGAAGCCTTGGGAACCTAGTCACAGGTGCATGGGTAAGGGTAAGGTGCATTACATAGAGGTGGTTTCAGATAGTGATGGGGAGGAGGACATTGGAAAAGCTCAGGGTAGAGATCACAACAATCCCGGTGATGAGCAACAACGTGAGGAGGTTAAGGGTGGGACTATTGCCACTCTATCAGGTGTTCCTAGATTTAATTCTTTCAGAATCTGTGGAGTAATACAGGGACAATGTGTCACAATTTTTATTGATGGTGGGGTAACCCACAACTTCATTGAATCAACTTTGGTGGCTAGGAGAGGCATTTCAGAGAAAACTTTGAGGGATTTAAAGTAGTGGCAGTTGATGGGTATAATATGACATGAACATATAAGGTTTCGTGATTAGATGTGGCATTCAGAAAGTACACTGTGACAAATGAATTTTATGTAGTTGAACTGGAAAGTGGATTTATTCCCTGGGAAAACATTCTCATAAATACCAAACAATGGAGCAAGAATTTAGGGTAGCAGATGCTAAGAAAGTGGTTATGAGGGGTATGGACATTGGTACTCCTAAGATTGTTTCATCCAAGCAGATGGAAAGAACATTCAGGCATGTAGATGTAGCTTGTGCAATAAAGTGTATGATTATGTCTAAAAATCCTTAGGATAGTAGCTCACCTTATCATGTAGACATTCAATGATTGTTGAACAAACATGACCAGATCTTTGGAGAGATTCCTCCTGGGATACCTCCTGGTAGAGGCTTCGAGCACACCATTGAGTTAGAAGAAGGGGCCAAACTGGTGATAACTACTCCTTACAGGAACCCAAAGTAATTCAAGGAGGTGATCAACACTTGTCTAGTGTTGACACTTCCTAATTTCACTCAGCCCTTTGTGCTTTAGTGTGATTCTTTAAGGGAGGGTATAAGAGTTGTCTTGATGAAAAACAAACATTTGATTTCATTTGAGAATCAGAAGCTCAGGGGACCAAATAGACTCTATTCCATCTACGCCAAGGAGATGCTTTCCATTATGCATGCCTTGGCGAAATTCAGACAATATTTGGTAGGTGGAAGATTTGTGGTTAGGATTGACCACAATAGCCTACGATATTTCTTGGAACACAAGGATCTGAATGAGAGACAATAGAAGTGGGTCAACAAGATACAAGCTTACAATTTTGACATCAAATGTGTGAAGGGAAAGAAAAATATTATTGTTGACACCCTTTCAAGGAAACTCACTGCATGTTCCATTATAGAGATTTCAATTGATTGGAAGTCCCACCTTATGGTAGAATATTCCAAGAATAAGTTTGTTTGTGAGTTGATGGATGGTCACATTTAGGATGACATGTATACCATGGTGGATGACATTATCTTCTACAAGGACCGAATATATTTAGTCAATCTGGAGTCCACACTTAAGGAAAAGATTATGAGGGCTATTCATGATGCACCATTGGCAGGGCACCCTAGATACTTCAAACCCTATAGGTGGATCAAAGAGAGGTTCTCATGGAATGGCCTTAAGAACAATGTGTTGCAACATGTGAGGGAATGCATGATTTTCCAGTAGAACAATTCATAACATACTCATCTAATAGGATTATTGTTGCCTTTTCCCATTCCAGAACAAAACTTGGAGAGTGTGTCGATAGATTTCATCACGGGTCTACTGAAGGTGCATGACAGGGAT
>ML830896.1:12806-23177 GCA_009831015.1 Picea engelmannii | reverse complement strand
ATCCCCATATTTATGTGTCAGGTAAACATAATCCATGGATTAAGTGGTTGCATCTAGGAGAAAATTATTACAATAACACTTACCATATGTTCATTGGTATGACCTTGGTCTGAGAGTTATATGGCTATGATGATCCTTCATTTGTGGATTTGGCATTTGGGAATAGCAGGGCTCCCAAAGCCAAGGATTGAATACATGAGAGCCAAGATACCCTTAAGACCTTTAAGGATAATGTGCAGGCTGCCTAGAATAAGTAGAATATGTATGCAAAAAGACACAACATTGAGCACAATTTTGAGGTAGGAGACTTGGTCTTCATGAGGTTGCATCACTAAAGACAATCTTCACTGAAGAAAAGTGGTGTAGAAAAGTTGAAATCACGATTTTATGGTCCATACAGGGTAATCTGGCAACTTGGGGTAGTATCTTATGAGCTTGAGCTACCAACGAGGAGAAATATTCATAATGTTTTTCACGTATCATGCCTCAAGAAGGAATTGGGACAATAAGTCACTTCTCCAACGAAGTTACCTCCATTGGATGAGGAGGGGTAGTTGGTGTTGATTCCTAAGGAGATTTTGGATGTTAGGGAGAGGAAGTTCAGGAGCAAAGTGATAAGAGAGTATCTTCTCATTTGGAGAGACTTGTCTGTGGAGGATGCTATGTGGGAAGGAGATAAGATTTTGTAGCACCCTAACTTGCAGTTGCTTGAGGAAAAGAAATCTTGGAAAGGGAGGACTGTAATGTCCCTTTCCCAGTGATCACTCCAGGAGGACTTTATAGCCTATTTAATTCATGTAGGCTATATTCGGTGTAAGGGAATTAATTAATTTAATTATTTATTTTTGTCTGACAAAAAAGAAACATTTAAAGGTGATATTGAATAATTAAATTAAAAGGAGATATAAAGTGACTTTGGGGAAATATTAAAGGGAGACTTATAAAGTTACTTTATAATTAATTATTAGATCGAAAAAGGATAAGGGTATAAAAAGTGCAATTGGAGTTCATTCTCCGCATTCATGATTATTTTTCTCAAAATTGATTTGGAGAGTTCTTAAAGCTTTTTGTCTCTAGGACTAAAATCCTTGAGCGATTTGGTTCGATGGTGAGACTACTCCACCCTAGTCAGTCAATTTGGAGAGATCACACAAATGTTTCACTGGGATTCTTGTGGAAGAAGGAGGACACCTAATTTTTTCCAAGTTGTGGGGAATAGAAGGGGTCATGGGTGCTTTAGAGTGAACACATATTCGGTTTATTCCCTATCACCATTCATTATAATCACCAAGTCTTCCATGAGAGGACTATTAGGTGTAATTACAGTGGGAAATCTGCTACTCACATTTATCAACTGCTTTTCTCTTGGTCCGTGACCATTTTTAGCAATTCGTGGCATCTAAAAGTGGTCCGCCTCAATATCTAAGGGTCATTCCAGTATATTAATTTCTGCCCAAAGCGTGTTTATTTACAGATCAGAAAGAGTAAATAAATCTGATTGCAATTGTTGAGTTTTATTTCTACTATTACAGCTTGAATAAAATTGTTATCCTTTGCAATTAAATATAATCACTTCTTTTTTTATGTTGAGTGCAATAAAAACCCCTTTGTGAGCCAAAACTGCTGTGGATCTATTGTGAAATTGCTCCAAGGAAGAGATCTGAAATTGAACAAACACAAAAAACATATCACCAGTTAAGGAAGAGGATTTTACAAAATGATATGTACTTTCACTACATTTTGTTGTTAAGACAATTTATCGAATTTTAGAGCAGTAAGATCGCTGGAATGCATGAGGAGCAAATTAGTTTCTTTGTTATCAACTCAATAGCATCGAAATACATCTATTTAGAGCCGATTATTGTATCTATCTACTTTCCTAATTTTCTACGACATAACCTTCATTATATATAAAACCCCATTCAGTTTCTTTAAAAAAAATTAGTACCATAAATTTTACTTATTCAATACTATATGAATCACTCAAATTTTCCATAAACAAATTTAGTTCTAAACAAATAAAAACACAATATTCAATTAGATATACATCACTAAACATTTTTCCAACACTATTCTCCCACTTTGCAGGTCTCTGCACTTTGAAGAAATACACACCTCCTTTGCTTGCAAATTAACTCTACAATGCATGTGCAACTTCTCTCCTAAGTGAAGCTAGAATCCATGGAGGCAATGCAACGAAGATGAAGGTATATGATGCGTTGGCTACTAAATACTCACAACAATGTAGATCTTGTCTCCAATTATGCCTTCCATTTATATTTTAATGATAGTGCCATTTGAATTGAGATTAACATTCATATATTCATAAAAAATATGAAAAAATGATAAACATCGTAAGAAAATCAACATAATAGAATCATAGTGGGAAAAACCTCCAAACCGAGAAAAAAAACCCACTCTCTTAATTATGATTAAGTACTTATCTAGCAAATTTCTTTACAAATTCCAACAACTCATTCGCTTTTCCACAATCCTCATAAACAAACCTTGTTTTATCCCCATATTTTCGATATCTACTATTACAACTTACTTTCATTTCTATATGACATCTTAGATTCAGATCTTTGATTGCTCTCCCTAGTCATTATGGTGACTAGGCAAGTATACTTTAGAACTTGTCTTGGTTCACAATTAAGGGTTTATTACCCATGTTTAGGGTATTTTCACCCCAACACTTTCTGATTGTACTTGGTAGTCTCATGGCCACAATCATGAGCTTGTATTGGTCATAACCAAGGTTTTCTTGCCCATTTTTAGAGCCTTTGATTCATTTTTTTGGCATTTTCCTTGTTTTGTTATGTCTACCAACTCCATCCAATGATCCTACTTTGTTTGTTTACTATATTTTGATGGAGGGTTTGCATCATCCCTTCCTTTTGATTATATACTTCATAATTCTATTTCTTTGATGGTAGCTTCCACCCTTTTGTTCTTCTTATGGTAGATTTCATCATTCCAATTTCTTTCAATGGCGATTCTTTTGGTTTTTCGTATCTTGGTTTTCCTCACTTCCCAGGGAAAAGACCGTCTTTCCTTACTTGTTTCCTATATTTTCTTTTGATTGCATGCCTTGTATAGTGTGTTTCTTGTGTGGTCCTCCTTGGCTTTTCATGGAAAAATTATATTTTATCATCCTTCTCAAATAAGGTGATGTCTTTTGCACGTCTAAAAAATGGATGACCTTTGAACTTTCCTTTTCATGGGTCCATGTACTATTAATAAGGAGTGCATTTTAGATTTGGGGACCTCTCATCATATGTCCAATAATAGGAATTTCTTTTCTAGTATTGATAATTGTCTAACCTAAAATTGTTTTGTCAGTGATAAATCCTCTTTAAATGTTTTAGGACTAAGAACTATAGATATAACTAATGGGAAAATAAATAATGCCTTCTATGGTCCTACCCTATCAACCAATTTGATTTCCAATTTACCAAATCACTCATTCAGGTGATGGTAAACTGTTGAGTTTTCATTACACAATGTTGTAATTCTAGATTTAAAGGATCCAACTCATGCAATTGTTTGTCGATGCACTGATGATTCTTCAGTGTTGTACAAGTTCGACAACTTTGAACCATCATCACCTACCATCGTCTTCATTTTTCATGCTAATGGCTTGAGCAAACTTGAACATGAGAGGTTTGGTCATTTGAACTATCACTCCTTGCAACTTCTCTCAAAACACCAAATGGTGCATGGCATGCCTTTTGTTTTTTCTTATCTTGGTTGGCCTCCCTTCCTAGGTCAAGTACGGTTTTTCCTTACTTGTTTCCTATATTTTATTTTGATTATGTTCCTTGTATAGTATGTTTCTCGTGTGTTCCTCCTTACCTTTTCATGAAATATTACCTTTAATCATCCTTCTCAAATGAGGTGATGTCTTTTGCATGTCTAAATAATGGCTTGAGCAAACTCGAACATGAGAGGTTTGGTCATTTGAACTATCACTACTTGCAACTTCTCTGAAAGCACCAAATGGTGCATGGCATGCCTTTTGGTTTTTCTTATCTTGGTTTTCCTCCCTTCCTAAGTCAAATACGGTCTTTCCTTACTTGTTTCCTATATTTTCTTTGATTATGTTCCTTGTATAGTATGTTTCTCATGTGTTACTCCTTACCTTTTCATGAAATAATTACCTCTGATCATCCTTCTCAAATGAGGTGATGTCTTTTTCATGTCTAAATAATGGTCGACCTTTGAACTTGCCTTTTTGTGG
Source organism: Picea engelmannii (assembly GCA_009831015.1). Lineage (NCBI taxonomy): Eukaryota > Viridiplantae > Streptophyta > Pinopsida > Pinales > Pinaceae > Picea > Picea engelmannii. The sequence continues at coordinate 18,937 of ML830896.1, read as the reverse complement.
GTTCATAATTCCTCTTCTAACTCTGCTTCATCATGAGCATGACATCAAATTTTAGGAATGATTATCCTTGTCACATCATATGTTGAGCATGTTATTCCAACATGTTGTTACTTCACATGTGGAAGGTAATTGAGACTTGCAAGTTGCCCAAAATAATGATGACTTTTCTCTCACTAGTAATTTTGTCAACCTTAAATATGATTAAGTTTATGTTCTTGGAACCCCTCTTAAAACGTTGGGAGATTTTTAGTGAACCATTATTGTATCAAGAGATTGTCTTCAAATTTTTTTATTTTATTATCGCCTATGGTCATTGTCTGAACTAGCTTTAAAAACTTGAAGATGCAAATTTTAAGATGTCTAACCATAAACCCTCTAATGTTCTAATAATGCAATCAAAATTAATCATTTTGGAATATAAAATTCTTCATTCCAAATGAAAGAAAGGGGTTTTTCTAAAAAACACTCATTCTTGGCCCTTCCTTTGGTGGTTTTCGAGTCTACAAGAGAATACCTCCCCATTTATTGGTGAAAACCAATCATGCACCTCTTGCTCCATCCCACACTGACCTTACTGGTGCTAATTCTTTAATGTAAGATATGTCATCTCATATTTCCCCAAATGTTTCTTTAATGAAGTCCTACATCATCAAACTCAGCTTGTGCTTGATGATCTTTAACATTCAAGCGTGGGAACAAGTCCCTCTAATCCTTCAAAGATGAATAAGTAGGATTTTATCTTGTTGCTTTCTTCTTGTTTTTTTATCATATTACATTATTCTACCCATGACTTGTAATAGATTTTTGTAATTCTCTATTTCATAAGTAATGACTTGAAAACCATTTTTATACATGATGTAGCATAATTTTTAATTGTACCATTTTTTGTTTTGGTAACATTACCCTTCTTTCAAGGGTAAGATCTCATCAAAATCTCTTTATGAGATTCTCTTCTATATTCATATTAATATTAATTACAACAGAAGATTCATGCAATTACTATGACTTGGTCATTACCTCCATTCAATGTCTTTTCTTAAAGTCATGAGCCAATATATTATTCCGCTATATGATTGGAAAAAATTGGATTGATCCAATTTTAGTCTCTATCAAAGGAAAAACAAAGAAACATAGAAAATTAACAACTAAATATTCACTCATTTCATTGATGGGAGATTATGCAAAGTTGTCAATTGGGTTTAGCTCAAGTGGCTAAGAGGAAAGTTGTTATCCTCCCCCACTTAGGTTGAAAATCCCACTCTGTGACTTGCTTGCTCTCTCTGTGAGCCAATTGTTGAATGTTGACCTGACCTTGAGCCCTAAAAAATCTAATTTACCCTGGGTACCATCCTCAGAATGAGGGAAAGTACCAGATGGGTTTCCTTGGGAATTGCATTACGCGAAAAATAAGAAGAAAAAAAGGGAGATTATGCAAAGTTTCTATAAAAACCAAAACTATAAGAATCTAAATGTGAAGATATAAACTCTTATTTTTCCTTGCAAAATAAAAGAGGAGGAAAAACACCTTTTATTTGTTTCCTTTGATTAGGAATAAACCATATAAAAAAAAATATAGGGTTGTTTTGCTCAATGACCAATATTGCCCCTTACTTATCTCTCTTCCTTTTTTACGAATTTTAGGGTTCCTCAATACAAAATGCAAAATAATCAACAATTTACCATGGAATTAACAAATAGGATAGGATGATAAACCCAATTAGTTCCTCTTATCTCTATTAGAAACTAGATAATTTTTTGAATCTTTTTTAGGATGAATAATGGGATAGGATAAAGAATGGGATCAAAGAAAATATGAATCTTCTGCAAGATTGCTTATTTATTCTCCTCGTCTCTCCTCCCTATGATCTATCGATTTTCCATATCATTTATTTTGAACATGGACAATGAAAGGAGGGAATGACATGTATATAGTACATGATGTAGCATACAGGGATCATAATAAATTAATTTAAAGTTGCAACCCTTGCAATAATTGTCTATTTGTCATCCTTATGTTTCAAGTGTTCTTATTGCTTTCTCCTTGGCTTACCAATAGCTTAGTCAAGAGGTCCACATTTCCCTCTCATGATCCAAATTAAGGGATCACTAGTAGGTATGACCTTGCTTGGTGAGTCACACGATATCACAATTTGATCCCCCTATCTACATATCATCCTTACATTCTCATTAGTATTTCTCCATCCTCTTTATTCAATGGCTTGTTTCTAATATCAACCACCTTTATATTTTAGTCATAAATTAAGAAGAAAGGCTTCCACTCATCCTTCATCATACTTTGATAACATTTATAATCAATAATTTCAATTGTAATCATAACCTTTAATTATAAGAATTATTTTCTCTTTATTAGAACAATTCCGGTCTCATATTTTCAATTTTTCCTTGTGGTTGTTTTTTTTGTATCATTGGAATATCTTTTGGATTACTTCTTGGTTCAATATCCAATGATTTATTTTTATAGGGTTTCCCACTACAAATTTTATTGGGAAAAGGAAGCAATTGTTGATGTATATTTTGTTATTGGTTAAGTTGATTATTATCTTAAAGAGGCACTTAAGGCAAAGGAAGATGAGGTAGCACTCACTTTTATTGGTCGAGTCGATCCAGTTGAACTAGTTGGTTATGTAGTAGATCCACCTCATCTTCCATTTAACATAGCATAAGAACATGTATATTCGTCATTGGACAATTCCACTTTTGTGGTTATTTTATCATATCCTCATATCATTGCTTGTAATGGTAAATAGTCTTTAATGTCTACTCATTTCCTATCAATAATCAATTTAGCCTCAATTTGTTGTTATTTTATCCAGTCACTAGATAATTTTTACATAGCCAACCTTGAAATCCACCTTGGGCCCATTTATATTATCATATCACAATCTTCAATGTCCTATTTTGTGTGATGTAAGGTCTTCCATGACACCCACCAAGTGTGCACACTCCTTGGGAAGATTCGACGATGGAACAAACGAAGAGCACACAGAAGATGCAATCAGTTGGGTGAACAAATATGTTTGGGTGTGAGTAGGAGCACCTTGGGTGCATGATGGTGACGCACGACACCAAGGGGACACACACCTTACTTGCCTTAGAATGATTGATGAAGACTTGGGTTGTGTTTGGGAAAGGGCATGGAAACTTGGGAGCATTCCCAAGGAGTGGACCCATCTTCCCTCAACAATATGGGCGCACTAGAGAGGTTGAAAAATCCCATTGGAACACCCACAAGGAGTCACGATGATCGACATAAAAGAAAACATAAGGAAAGGGGTACACTCCCAAGGATGGGGCATGCTGGTCCAAGAGACAAATGGTTGATGGGAACAAGGGCTTGGATGGGTGCATTGAGTCCACAAAGGAGCGTAACGAGTTGTTTGAGTGTGGGTTTGCGAAGGGGTGCGACACACCCAAGAGACATGATGTTTCACACAAGTGACCCTTGAAGTTTCTATAAGAGTAATGACGCACAATCAAAGGAAGGATCAAAGCATTTTTTGGCAAGAGATTTGGAGAACAAGTATGAGGTAAGTTTGAGGCAATGAAATGAGGCTAAGTTTCCAATATGGAAGATAATTAGTCAACAGTTGGATTCCGTGGGAGGTTTTGGGGAAGTATAGAAATGTAGGTCTTTGGAGGCATGTGTGAGGCAGAACTGAAATCTGTGTTAGCTTGGTGAAAGTATGCAAAAATGAAGGGACAACAAGTCTATGGTTGTGGGAATGTCTGAGGTGCATCGAAGGAGGCTACAGAGACAATTGAGACAAAGAGTCTTGGTGTGATGAATATGTTTATGAGTGTCTTGGCGAGATGAGGCGAGTCGTGTGACTCTACCAAATTTGTAAACCGAGCCGGTAGTGCTCATACTGTAACTATTTTGCAATAAAAAAGATTTAGACGAGTGTTAGGCACAGTTCGTGTCACTCTCACTATTTCTATGTTTGTGTTTGTTTGTTCAACAATTGTTCTCTTAGTGTCTCATGTTCATTAAATGTATGCTTGTAAATGACTAAGTGTAAAACTGTGTTAACACTTGCCTAAGTTTACAAGAGTTGCACTAGAGTAGGAGTGTGACTCATTGATATCCTAGAACAAAGCATGGGTATGCTCTAGGTGAAGAGGCATAGTCCAGATGAAGTATTCTTGGTGTGCCAAACAACCAAGGAAGAATCATCGTGGTGTAACGTACCCTTAGGAGGTGAAAGATCACAAGCTTTGAACAAGGTTCATGTGGGGTCGTGACAGGTGGTATCAGAGCATATTTGGATCTTCTCCACTACTACATCTACAAAAATTGTGGGAGAGGGGTACACTTGTTTGGTTAGACAGTTTGGGTGAAGGTTTGGTGAGGGTATAATGGACTGACCCATCACATACATAACCTGAGCACATACCTGGTGGTTTGTGATGAAATGAAGGGTCGAGTTATGGATGAAGTCATGACTTGTGAATAGAATTGGGATCACCCCTTGAGCAGGCCAAGTGCATAGTTATGAAGGTGAACCAAGCACTTGGAGAAGGATGAGAAAGACATGACTATCATAGACCCAATTAGAGAAGCAAACATAGATTTGATCACAGAATTTTGAATATGTCTTGAGACAAACTCTCGGGTGCCTTGGACGAACCCTTTGCAAGTAAAGTGAAGATACTTGGAGGGCCATCCATGGTTCGGTCACATGCAGATGATAGAGACATCTATAGGGAGCCCAAGACCGACAAAATGAAGGACTGACTTGTTGTGTTGGAAAGGATTATCTAGCAGATGACAGATGCAATGTGCTAACATGGTGAGAAGGTTGACTAGATGGAGGCTAAGATGGACAAGATGAAGCATGGGTTTAATGAAGTCATTTGAGAGTTCCAGAAAATTACAAATGTGATGAGCGACACCTTGACCAACGACATTTAGGATAAACTCAAAGTAGTGGAGGATTCACTTGTCGCAGTCACATAGAAGTTGAAGAACCAAGATGACACTATAAGAATGTTGAAACGATCTTTGGCTAATGGACATAGATATATTGTCATGCTGATGAGGATCAAGTTAAAGTAACTTGAGCTATATGTTGATACTCACAATGCTAAGTTGTTTGGTAACTTCTGTTGGGACATTGAGCAGTACCTGGAGCAGTGGAACGAAAGGTCAGATGAAGCCAAGGTGAACATTGCAACAATGTTCTTGACAAGAACCGCTAAGCTATGGTGGAGGAAATGAGTGGAAGACCTATCACTCAGAAGAATTGTTGAGAAGACAAAAAATTAGGCAGAGATGGAGGCAACCTTGAAGGCACAATTTGGTATGGGGAACCAAGCATGCATGGATCGCGAGGAATCAATTCTTGGCTCTCAAGCACGCTGGTAGTATCCAAGCCTACATCAAGGAGTTCATAGGGACCATGTTGGATATCAAAGACATGTTGGAACAAGACAAAGTTTTCCACTTCATGAATGGTCTTTAGTTGTGGACTTAGAGTGAGCTACGATGATAGAAAGTGTATACACTTGCAACAACAATCACCACATCGAAAAACTATTGGACTTTCAAGGTGAAACTAAAACATGTCCTACGAATAATGAGGATGCCCAAAGTGAGAAGCAAAAGCAAGGGAAGGTGAAAAGGAAGGAAAAGGGAAAGATGAATACATCCAAGGGAAACAAAGACAATGCTAAGAAAATGGATGGATCAAAAGAGAAGAAGTCGATTTCATGTTGTATTTGTGCCAAGGAGCACTATGTGAAGAATTATCTCTTGAAACATAAGTTGAATGTTTTGGAGAAGGTAGACAACCCATCTATGAGAGTCTTGCAGGTATCGAAAGCTATCATGGAAGGTGAATCCATGGAGAACCAAGAGCATGATGAGATGAAACTTTAGTATGTGCAAGCGAAACTCAACGGGAAGTCAATGTTAGCCATGGTGGACAATGGAGCAACTCATAATTTCTTGAGGGAAGACATGGTGCAGAGGCTTGGGTTGCAGCCCGAACTGACACAAACAACCTTTAAGATAGTCAATGTAGGTGTAGAGAGGGTCGTTGGTGTGGCCAAGGACATCTCTTTGAAGCTTGGTGACTAGCATGGAAATACAAGTTTCATCGATGTTCCTA